>JH431580.1:0-104064 GCA_000239455.1 Strigamia maritima
TTTTTTTTTTTTACCTGAGAAATGAAATACCAAAGATCGTTTCGATTGACATTTCCATATGTGTTTGACCGCAAATAATTCTAAACAGAAAACTCTATTTTTATTCTATAACTTATCTCTTGGGTTAGTTGTAAACCTTTAATCCATTTTTGAGTACTTTCACTCCTCCAAGTTTTTCCATCATTCGAATAAGTATAGCACCTTTAACATACGTTATTCGTGTAAATATTTTTGATCTGATTTCATTTTGTGTAAGAGAACCCAGGGAAACTCTGTGTGACCGAAAGTCAGTTTCCATTTGGGATAATTCAAAAAAACGAAACGAATAGTAAAATTCAAACTGAAAAGAAATTAGAATGAAGCATTATACTGATTATATATATAAAAAAATTACTTACCCCATCAAGGTGTTCTTTAATAATTTCGGTGTACATCTCATCCGCAAAGTACGTACTGAGTCCTTCATTTAGCCAAATGTCATTCCACCATTCCATTGTGACTAAATTTCCAAACCACTAACAGACGTAAGAGTAAGTAACACCATTTTAATATAAACAAATAAAGGAATACTTGACTTGAACCTGATGAGCAATTTCATGAGCTAAGAAAGATGAAACAGTGAAATATTTCTGGGCACGATTTGGTGTATTGTTCAAATACAGCAAGTTCTTTTCATCAAATGTTATTAATCCCCAGTTTTCCATCGCACCGTAATTCACGTTGGGAATGCCAATAATATCTAAATAATACAATTTTGACCAAATTAATTTGTTTTATTTAGCTGTAAATATATATATACGTACCTAGTTTTGGTAAAGAGTAAGGAATATCCAAATATTCTTCCATATAATTTAGCAAAGGTCCAACTGTTTCTAAAGCTAATTTAGTCTGATTTATTGCATTGGGCCTTACCCAGATTCGAATCTAAATTTTAAAAAATTAATAATAATAAAATAAAAATTAACACAAAGCCTGCAAATGAAAATCAATTAATAAATTGTAATAGATGCTTTGAGAGGAGAAATCACGGAATTGTAAATATATATATATAATTTAATTGTATTTCTTGCTCATTTCTGGTCATCAGAATATTTCTAGATGAGTTTGGACCGGCCAAAGCATCTATTTACAATACACGGTAGTGCAAATCTAGTTATCTACGTAGTTAAATGAATTATAAAAAATGTCTAGATTTGTGTTTGAATTTTTGTATACGAACTGTGGTATTTCCAACTTGTTTTTCGACATAATCAAAATCAGACACTGCAATAGCTACTATGTATGTAGACATTTTGGGCGATTTTTCGAAATAGTCAGCAATCCAAACATCATCTCTGAAACACAAAGTTCATATTTTTTTAAGATGAAAATGATTTTGCTGTCACAACAGATTTATGTAACAAAATGTTACATCACAACCTTGGTTCGGATTCGGACAATGGCATGTTGGATAGAGATGTCATATTCTGCAACCGCACAACAGTGATATTAAATGTGGCTTTCAATTGCGGCTCATCGAAACAAGGGAAAGCTGTTCTTGCACTGATTGGTTCAAATTGCGTAATAGCTAGAAATCTAAATGAAAGTAAATCCAATCAAAACTTAAAGAAAAAGTAATCACTAAAATTACCTTGTTTCATTATCCATGTGGTAAAAAGCAACGATAAAATCTTTGAATGGATACTTGCTGTGTAATCCATTGAACGAGATCTGGATGCCGTACACATCTCCAACTTCCAAACCTTCAGCTAAATCGATTATCAAAAAATCCCGTAGGTAATCTGTAGTGACATTTGTAATATTCGGGCCTTGGTCGCCATTCGGCATAACCAAGGCGATGTAAGTAATATCCAAATTCCGTGAATGCACAATTATTTGATCGGTTCTTTCCCTACATTCGCACCAAATGATGACTTCTCCATCAAACGTGAAATTTGGAAATGTAAGATATGGTTGTAACTCTAAATCGTAATGAATTGGTATCAAAGCCGTTGGAAGTCGGTAGTCTAGTATTGACTGCTCTGATTGTCGACGTATAAGTTCTGTCGCGAGAGTAATATTGCTTTCAGTATCATTGCTTTCAAATATCCAATCAGAATCAGAGCAGGAGCACTGTGCAGCACATGTAGACAGGACGGAAAAAGAATAGCAAAGGTAATGGTAAAACGTGATCTTTTGCCCATTTTTTGAGTTGCTATATCCTGTTCAGGACTGAAACATTAACAAGTAAGTGAAGTGAAGCAGCAATCTTGAGTTGCATCGAGAGATAAATTGACCCAAATTGAAAACAGATCGATTTCAGTGTTACAAAGATCAAATGTGATGAATTTTGTTACAGAAATCTGTGTTATCTATAATATACACTTAATCTATTAGCAGGAGAAGGGACAACAAATGTGTAAATGACAGTAAAAAAAGGGAAGAAAATCATTAATTATATAAGTTAAATATATCAATTGAAATGATTTGATTAAATGGAATTTTAATGGATTGTTGTGAAAGCTGTTTTGAAATTTTGTGCCAAAAGAGAAAAGGTGTGTTGCAAACGGTTGAAAGAATGCCAATTTTATTAAATTTTTATGCTTTGTTTTACTGATTTTATATTGGTTAATTTTTAGGCGTTTTCAACTGCTAATTGTAGCCAGTTGAATGCAGTGATGACATTTTTTGTTTATTTGTGATGAAAATTATGAAAATTATGAAAATTATACGGTATTATCAAATTGAAGGTACGGTATAGACTATAGATATTAACTTTTTTATTTCAACCTTTTGATTTATTTCAAAATGACAGTTGGCAAAGGCTAGTTTATTTTTACAGAAATAAAATTCCTTTTGGGTATCAACACTCAAATATTTACTTTGGGTGAGGTGGAAAAGTGGAAATTTGACATTTTAAACTTAAAAATGAAGGTATTGTATTGTACTAAAAAATGGTCTATTAATAAAACCATTTTAGATTTTACACGAAGCTTATCTCTTTCCTATTCTATAAACTGAGTAAACATTTTTTTAATCTGAAAATAAACATTCTTAAATGGCTCCCTCTATTGCGCTGTTTACAAGATTTATCTCCCATCATCCTGGCATCCAGCATCCGGATGCAAAGCCACTCTGGCTCCAACATGAAGAGTAGCAGGGACCCTGCTGTTTTCGTAATGACCAAAACTCCAGGTAAATGAGTTTTCAGAAATATTACCTAAAAACAAAACCAATATAGACTTGTTAAACTTGCATTATTCTAGAATGTCAACAACTTTCAAACACAACGGTGATAACCAGTGAATGTTTAAATTTGAGCGAATGCTCAGAAGTTGACGTTAGATCTGTGACGAGGCAGAGAGTTTTAGAACAACGAGTGACGAGTCAAGCTAGAGAATTAGTTGCTTTGAGACATGTTCTTGAACGACTTAAAGGAGCTGTTTTTCACTGCGATGCGCAAAATACTGCATTACAGGTGGCCATAAAAAACAGCAAAGTCCTCCGAGTAAAGTTGAAAGTTCTTGTGGCAACAATAATTGCAACGATGTGTTTAAAGAGTTGAACCAATTGAGAGGGACGTTGGTTTTCATTATGGTCAAAGTGAGGGAGTTGGAGAAGAAAGTTAAGAGACAAAATTTGTTTTCATCTTCAGTGGAGGCTGATGCTCGCAGGTGAGTAAATTTGAATAATTATTCAAGTCAAATTACGTAGTAAATTCCTGTTTGCACTAAATTGTTTCGTGGGCAGAAATAAAATTCGAACATGTAGGATATCTTTAGCCCATACATTCACTAAGTTATTCCAGCTGAAAATATGCAAGGAAAAACTAAACCCTAATAAAAATACTCACTAGGGCAATGCACTCAACATGTGGGATTTAAAATGTTATTAAATCCGAACTAATCCATAGCTTTTAAATAAAAAAATAATGACCATTTTAGTATGTTCGAATAAAAATAGATGCACAATCTTAATTTTTCTCCTAGAAAACTGTATTTATTTTTTTACTGGTGTTATTTTAGGACTTAAGTAAAATTTGTTGTTTTTGCACAATCATTCGCCTCCCATGATAATACTCTAGGTATATAAATTACTCCAAAGTTAAATTTACCAAAACTAAAAAAAATATTAGATGTTTCCGTTCTTAAGATTAGAAAAATGTAGTCTGGGAATGAAGAACATCTGTTTGGAACACCGATTCGACCAATAAATAAAAACTTAATTCTTCATACAACAGCGCGGTAACTTTCTATTGGTTTAAAATAATAAAATTACATAGGTTGGCAACTATTAAAGAAGTTATAGCACCTATTGAATTAACAACAAAGGGTAATAAGCCATTTGTTGTTTAATAGAAAATTTATAACAATAATATATCACTAGATATAAAACCAAAATGTACAGTCAACGACCAACAGTTTTACGCTATTAAGAAGCAATTGAAAATGGCAGAAGAAGAATGGGACCAGGTAAGGAACATAATATAATATAGAATCTAACAATTCATGCACGAAACTCCCATTGGTTAATGACCTATGCATTGTACTGAAGGTATATATTGTGATATCTCAAGACTCTACAATTAGAGTCCTCTAGTTGAGCGGAGTTAAAAAATCATTGCTTTGTAGTCCAAAATGTGCATGCCATTGTTAAAAAATTATTTACATTTGGGTTTTTGTATTGTTGCGCACATTTTTTGGCTACGAAACAATGATTTTTCGACTCACCTCGATTAGAGGATTAAAATAAGATACCGCAATATATACTTTCAGTACAATCCAAAAAAGTTCACTTTTTAGTTTCGTGCATGAATTGTTGGATAGAGGTCTATCTGATCAAATGTAACAGCAAATATTCTAGGAGCGGTTGTGTTTATTAGATGAAATTAATTCGCGACAACTGGACTGCGAAGAGCAAGAAACGGAACTACGATTAATCGAAGCAGAAAGAATCAGATTAGCAATCCAAGAAAATAAGCTGTCAGATTGCCTTAAATTACTGCGTAATTTAAAACTCGTGGTATGTTGACACTAGGCCCATTCAAAAACTTCAGCACGACTCATAGCACGAGATTCTCGTGCCACGACTCATAGCACGAGATTCTCGTGCCACGACTTATAGCACGAGATTCTCGTGCCACCTTGGTCATGTCACTCTTATTATAGGTGTAAAGCGAGTCACATGACCAAAATAACACGAAAATCTCGTGCTATGAGTCGTGCTGAAGTTTTTGAATGGGCCTACTGGTTTTAATCAAAGTTTCTGAATTGTTTTTAATATGATTTAAAATTAGAATTTTCCCAAGAGAACACTGGGCAAAATCATTGTCGACTCCCTCGATGGTTGCAAGAATAAAAACCCAGGTACAGAATTAATGAATTGCAAAATCAAATAACACTAACCAGTAAGTTAACTATGATTTTAGAGCTTCAAGTTTCAAAATTCTTGGACAAGCTTTACGAAATTCTCATTAATCACGACCTTGAATTGAAGGAAAGCCTTATTCCACTCGCTTTAAACATAAACACCGAAGACTAATTCTTGTTTCAATTTGTTTTATTCATTTTTACTCAATTTCAATCTAAGAGTATATAGTAAAAAAAATAATAATATTAGTAACATTTGTATGATCATCCGAGTTTTCCATGTTTTCAGTGTAATAAACACATGGTAGCAAGAAGCTCAATTTGTAATCTAGCATTTCCTGTTCAATGCTGATTGGAACAGTAAACCAACCAACAAGATCGTGGAATGCATGTGTAAAATGTGTTTAAACAAATTAAATTAACATACCAACAAAAACATGAAGTAACATATTTTTTTATTATTTCTTTGTAAGCAGAAACTGAAACAAAACTAGAACCAATATTCATTAGTATCAAATCATGTGTTTCGTTATTTGTTCATCAAGCTTGAATTGTATTAGGCGCTGGCTTAAACATCAAACGTAAAAATATCATTATTCAAGCATTTAGTAAAAACTGTTATCCGGAGCACGAATATCATCAATTTTCAAAATCATTTTAACCAACTGTGTTGCTAAACTAATCTGTTGCTTTTTACCAATAAGGGTTTCAATAACGTGTTGTGTTTTCATATCTGTAAAAACCAAAAGTAAACAAAAAATTCTTTTTTCACATCTTAAAACCGCAAAACATACCATTATTCCCCTGTCCAGTGCAATCGACTCCAAGATTCGGATTGTTTTCCTTAACTTGTCGCACTTTGACTTCAGTGAGAACTTGAATGGGACTGAGGCCGCAGTTTTCAGCGAGTGCCATTGGAATGCTCTCCAAAGCATCGGCGAACGAACGGAAAGCGTACTGCTCAATAGTAGAGATTTTATCTGCTTGTTGGCTAACGGCTAACGCGCAAGAAATCTCTGCAGCTCCTCCACCGTGAACAATGCGGTTATCGCGAACCAAATTTCGAATTACGCACACTGCGTCGTGAATACTT
This sequence comes from Strigamia maritima, assembly GCA_000239455.1. Classification (NCBI taxonomy): domain Eukaryota; kingdom Metazoa; phylum Arthropoda; class Chilopoda; order Geophilomorpha; family Linotaeniidae; genus Strigamia; species Strigamia maritima. Next base: position 6,442 of record JH431580.1, read on the forward strand.
CTCTTAGCTTCCTCGACAATCTGAATTAAAAAATGATCAAAAAATTGTTCAAAACATAATAAAAAAGAATTAAGTACCATTTTGTTTCCTCCACGCAAAAATATCGTCACGGCTCGCGAGTTCTTGCATTCTTCAATAACCAACATGCGATCTTTAGTAGTGCCGAACGACAATTCACGGACCAATCCGGCTGATCCAAGTTTAGTCGTGGTCAGTTCTTGGAAACGCGGCACAATCCGCCCACCGGTTGCAATAGCAATCAACTAAAATTAATGATCAAAACCTGTAATGTTTTTTACGACCAAAAAGTTTTAAGTTTTTTAATGCACCTCAATCTCTGGCCCTCCAACCCAGCGAACAGCTGGCAAACCTCGTTGAAGTAGCAAATGATTAGCTTCATCGTCAAATCCCCATTGGCATATAACCAAATTGGCGCCAGCATCTTTTACTTGTTGAATCATTTCGTCAAATTTTTCTTGTTCGTATTTCTGAAGTTTCTTATAATCGTCAACGGATGTGATGTCCAACTTATGCTTGGTCTTGGGTTTCGGTGGTTCAAATGGGCATGTTAAAATAGCTAATTTAACATCTTTCAAAACCTAAAAAATTAAATATTACTTTTAGAAATGCAAAAAAAAAAAAATATTTACTAATTGAAATTGTATCGTCCATATCAGTATGCCAAACTTGTAAATCAGTTTGTCAATGGTTCAGGCCGAATTATTACTCTAGCATGTTTTTAAATCTCAATTGCATATTAAAAATACAATCAAGTATCCAAAACATGCATTTAATCAAATATTTAAAATTTTTGTTTACTTTAGGCATCTGGGGGTGACTGAAATCCTTATCGACAATTACTCCTTTGACGAGCATCGAATCTTCTAATTTTCCGCCAACCTTTCCTTCCACTTTAATCAATTCAAAATCGACATCTTTCCGCTCTAAATCCGCTACTGAGAGAACGGCTTGAACCGCGATTTCGGCCATTTGACGATGACATCGGTTGATTCTTAAAAGCACATTTGATATAGTAATATATAATTAGCCAAGAATCGACAGTTTAACATACGACAGTTACATTTTAGACCCCAAAGTCGTCATAGCCATCTGCACAAGAGGTTCAATGTTGTTGGAATCAATAGGGTAGGCGTAATTAATTTTATCTAGATGGTCTATTGCGTGTCGTGCAGCCATTTCGAAGCCGTCAGCAATTCGAATCGGGTGAACACCACGATCTAGAAGTTGTTCGGCTTGTTCAAGTAAGGCACCAGCCAAAACTGTATAAAAAAATTAAATTAATATTTTTTCCATTTTTTTCTTCTTTCAGTTTTAAGTAATTTACCAACAACACCGGTGGTTCCATCACCAATTTCATCGTCTTGTGATTGGGATAGTTGCACCATGAGTTTAGCTACTTGATGATCCACATCCATCATTTTCAATATTGTGGCTCCATCGTTAGTAATAGTAATATCACCATCAGAAGTCACCATTAATTTATCCAACCCTAGAAACATTAGAAAATCAATATAAATGGATATTACATATAAATGTGTAAATTTATGTTCCGAATTTTTTTAAATTAATCTGAAAACGCATCAGATTAGAATAAATTAAAATATTTGGGATTTTAATGTCGCACGGATCTGGCCCCCGAAACCGAAGTGATTAGGAATAGGGTAATTCGGCCGTGCCTTACAAGTATGCAAATATGAAATTTATTTCTACCTTTCGGGCCTAGAGATGTTCTCAACGTGTTAGCCACGGATTTTGCTGCAAGTATATGCGACTGGAAAAAAAGACGAAAAAATTAATTTTAGGTTTAAAATTCACACAATGGATTTACCTTCAACGCATCCACGCCCGAAAGTCGTTTCTTTTTGTCTTGATCGCGAATGATAATAAATGGGCGACCAAATTCATCAAATGCTAGGGCTCCCAACGAAGCCATTATTATAGAAAATTTCTAAAAACCAAGCTCGATGGAAGTGGATTAAAATTGATGAAACTTCAATGTAAGGTGTGACTCTTGGCAGCCATGTACGGTAGTCATGCACACAGGCTGCAACCGAAAAGTCTGTAGCTAGCCAGCTAAGCACTGCTAAGTTGTGTGGAGTCATGATGATCGTCTATAGTTGACTGAGTTTGAGACTATAGGAACAGAAAGTAGCATATTCTTATATCTTTCTCTGGATTATGATTTGATAATTTATGTCGTCACATATTAAGTCACGTGTGCTAAACGGTCTCCCGGGGCAATGCCGCCATTTGAATGCCGCAATGTTGGTTTGAGACATGGTTCGAGAGTATGAGATTTAAGAAAAACTGATTGTTGATGCATTCAATTTCATTTAGGTCACTTGTTTTTAAATTTTTTTTATTAGTTTGTGCATCATTATTTTTTTAATTGGACCTTTAACGCATTTTTATTGTTGAAAAATGTAACTTTTATTTTCCATGCGAGTTCCGTCCTTCGTGAAGCTTGTACTACTTGCCAGATGCTAAAGACTCAAGAGTTGAATGATGAACAGTTTTATTTATTTTTTTACTTGTTTGATTTATTTACTGTAACCCATCGCTTTGGAATTTGTTTGCGCATTATGCCATTGTGGTCGTGAATGACGATGATACTTTTTTGGTTGGCCGGAATGGCATGGCATCACTTGCATGCAGCATGCACGATCAGTAGTACCGCACAGATTTTTAAATTGTCATTCTGGCAATATTTAAACATATATCGATTTTTAATTGTTTTTTGCAACTGCCCCACGATCTGCACACGTGGCGGATCATCCGCCACGTGTTATAATATTGTTAAAAGTATACCAGTAGTCCTTTGAACTATTTGGATTTCATAGAGGATCATGGACGTGGTTATGTAAACACTCTACCTGGATGATGTTTTGAACATTACCAAAAAACTAAGTAGTTTCCGAAGTATTTACTTCTCGTAGTCGGTAGTTTTAAATCAGTTTGGCCAAAAATGCAATACTCAATTCAATTCATCAGATTTGAGATTACTTGTTGAATAAAACTAAACTTTGTACTTTTCCCCGATTATTCTCTCATTCGGTATATCTAAAACCTTTAACAGCGGAAAATTGTATATTCAAATTTTAAAATTTATAAAATATCTCACATAACCAACCCAACCCAACTCCTATCCCACTTGGCTGAGGACTATCTTAAATTACGTAATAATTGAATGTTTATAAATTCTGTTTTCCTTCTTGTCGACAATTTGAGCACTTACTAAGTTTACATGAACATGCTTTTCTCAAGTGGAAAAGTAAAAAATTAAGTATTCCCTCTAGTTTCCACTTTTCTACTTGATATATGATGACGTCATTCTGAGCTAAAGAGCCAATCACAGCGCTTCACTGAAGCGTGCAGAAATAAATAATTTTAAATAACAATTAAACAGATTTTCTAAAATAAATTAGTATAAACAAATTAACTTAAGAAATAATCAACCATGGCTTTTGGTCAGCTTTTTTTGTAATAAATACATAAATAAATAAATAAAACCCGTATGTTCTATTCAGCGCATGCGTACATGTGACTGCAATTTTCGCGCCTTGTTCTGTGCTTACTATACTCCGGCATCTCACAAAGGCAGGTTAGTATCAAATAAACCAACGTTTTATGTATAATAGGTATTTAGATATGCGTTAACCAAACCGAACTTACACACAACATTCAAATCTATTGAGGTTTGATAAGATATTTATTCATTAGTTGCTGCACAAGACAGTTAAAAGATTACTTTTGAAGGGACAGAAAAAGCTTGAGTAAAATGGCGTCAATGTGCGTGGACCGTATTAGTTTGAAAAGCGTAAAATTTAAAATGAGTGATGTTTTACGCGAACACACGACGCTTTAAACATTGATATTTAAGTCATTAGTTTTATTTATTGGTGTATTTCTAAAAAAAAATAACGCAATAAATCTCAGCGCCGAAATTAGACGTGTTTGTAAACGGTTTAATATTTAACTTTATGTTGTCTTTAAAACAAACTCTTATTTTGCAAATAAATAGACTTCGTGTGATAAAAATAAATAGTTTTTATAGTCAAGATGATAATTCATGCTAATGTATCGATTTAATTTTTCTATGAAGTATTCTTGTTTTGCTGATTATATTTTTTTCTTTTGTTTTATATTTTAGTATCACGAGCTAATTGATTTACGTTCAAGCCATAATGTCGAAGAAAAAGAACAAGGATGCGCCCGCACCTGAGCCCGAACCCGAGGAGGAGTACAGTGTGGAAAAAGTGTTGGATAAACGAATGAAAGGGGGGAAAGTCGAATATTTACTCAAGTGGAAAGGTTATTCAGAGTAAGTGTTGTCTAGACGTAAAATAAACCTTTTCTAAGTTCGAATGCATCAAATTAATTTTGATTCGATACAGTGCCGACAACACATGGGAGCCTCTGGAGAATTGTGCGGATTGTCCTGACTTGATTACCGAGTTTGAAGAAAACAGAAAAAAGGCTGAGGAGAAGAAAGATTCTCCCGAAAAAAAAGAAAACAGAATGGAACATCCGATGATTCGACTCCTTCAACTACGAAAAAGAAGAAAAAGACAGTTGAGGTAAATGTGTTTTGTCGTAACTGTATTTGATTATTTTGTATTAATTAGTTTATATTTATATTTTTTAGGAAGATAATCGCCCTCGAGGTTTTGATCGCGGTTTAGACCCTGAGAAAATTATTGGTGCAACTGACTCCAGTGGAGAACTTATGTTTTTGATTAAATGGTAAGAGTTTTAAAAGAAAAAAATCAATTTATTTGATTTTATTTATTTGCTTATTTAGGAAGGGAAGTGATGAAGCTGATCTTGTTCCTGCCAGACAAGCTAATGTGAAATGTCCACAAATTGTCATCCAGTTCTACGAAGAGAGGCTCACCTGGCACACAAGCAATCACGATGAAGATGATGAAAAAGGAAGAGATGGAGATGCTTAAGCGGAGTTTTTCGTTAACATTGCTGCTATTTCGTTACTCATAGATCATCAGTAAAATGAAACGTTCAAAGAAAAAGTATCTGTTCATAATGGTTCACCGTATTCAACTCTGTGTGAAATGTAGCACTGTAGTTTTAATGTCGCTTAACATTTTAATTTGTTCAACTTGTATCTCTTTTTTTAAACCATGAAAATAAACTAATAGAGTTTCTGAACTTTAATATAAATATATACTAGAATTTGATTTTAGAAACAGCTAGGCACTTGATAGTTTTGTCTGCTGTGTAACATGTTTTTGTTATAAAATTGAAAAGAAAAAAAAGAAATGTATTTTAGTGGCATGTCAGTGAATAAATGAGAAGTTTTGATATTTTAGTGCCATTTTGTTTTAGTACTATTTGAGTAGTCGAGGATTTCAAGTTTCCTTTGGTGACGAACTATTCGGTAGTTGTTAATAGCGTGGTTAGTCTGATTATAGTTAATAAAATATAAACAACTTGAGATTAGTGTTAGACCATAAAACCCAGTCAAGCCTCAAGTCAATAGGTGGAGGTGCAAAGATTGCAGTAAGCGATACAAGGAGCTAAGTTGATAGTTTTAAAACCATTCATTTTATATGGGAAGTTACTTCCAATGCAGGGGCTGTCCGAGCTAGTAAATAACTGCTAATTTGTTTTAAACTGACTAAAATTTAGTTTCTACACTTATTTTATTAGTGGTGCACAAATTCAAACTAAAAATAGACATACGGTATTTTAGATTTTTAGATTAGACACATTAGATTTTTGTATGGTATAAATTGAAATTTTACTGATGAATTTGTCAAGGTGTCAACATTGCTAGACAAAATTTTTCAGGCCCCTTTTCCAGTGCTGGATAACTGTTGCAGTTTTGCTAGACCGAAAAACCAGAAAGAATTTTCAACATATTCATAATTCAACATTATTAATTTTTCTTTATTTCTGACATTTCGTACGTTTCTCATAATTTGGTCACGTGACCAGCTCAGTTCCCGCGTTTAATTACAATTTTGACCACAAGGTGGAAAGCCCGGAGACGATTCACAATCAACCCGGCGAAGGCGAACCCGATAGTGAAGGCACGGAGTTGTCATTAAATTTGGTAGATAAATCATCAAAAACATATTTAGCTAGTCATAACGTCAGCATTTCCACACAGATTTTAATTTTTACTTGCTGATTTCGAATTGTTTACAACTCGATTTTCCGGCGAAAGATTTCAGTATCGACTATTCGATATTTCAATATTGCTGTTTGTAGATACAAAAACAAACGCATTCTCTTCCGTTATGGGTGCTGCCGATGTAAGTATTAGTAAAATTTATAAACATGAATGTACATTTTTTCACATTATTATGCACAATTTACGGAAAATAGCAAACGAATTGGTATTGCGAACAATTTTACGAACGAAAGTCCAGAGTGTATCATGCTTTACTTTCTTTGTTTGGTCTGATGGCCGCCATTTTTGTTCTTCTTTATATTTTCATGTCAATAAGACTTTAAAAAGCAGCGATAACTCAAGTTTGCGTTCTTTTTACAAAATCCTAGTGCGTTGTTTTTGTTTATTTTCTTTACAAATACAAAAAAAAGGATTAAAAATATATTTGATTTAATTTTAATTTTCTAATTTCGCAGGGTGAACGAGAACCGGAGCAATTCCGCAAACTTTTTATTGGCGGCTTAGATTACAAGTCGACGGAAGATTCTCTTAAAAAACATTTCGAGCAATGGGGAGAAATAGTGGATTGTGTTGTTATGAGAGATCCAAACACAAAAAAATCCAGAGGTTTCGGTTTTATTACTTACAAGAAAGCGCACATGGTAGACGATGCTCAAAAAGCAAGACCCCACAAAGTCGATGGCCGTGAAGTAGAACCAAAAAGGGCTGTGCCTAGAGAGGTAAAAATAAAGTTTAAAAAAGAAAACAAATGGCGTTTCTAATAAACAAACATTACAGGATGCTGGCAAACCAGAAGCACAAGCGACAGTAAAGAAAATTTTTGTAGGCGGCTTAAAAGACGACATAGAAGAAGCACATCTTCGAGATTATTTCGGTCCTTACGGAAATATTGAACAAGTCAATATTGTCACACAAAAGGAAACCGGAAAGAAAAGAGGATTTGCGTTTGTAGAATTTGACGACTACGACCCAGTAGACAAAATAGTTTGTAAGTAATTCCTGTTTATCAAATTAATTCAAATTATAATACAAGTTTTTTTTCTCTCACAAATAGTAAGGAAACACCACGTTATAAACGGCAAAAAGACAGAGGTAAAGAAAGCTCTCTCTAAACAAGAAATGGAGTCTCTAAAGCGAAACAAGGATGGTGGTCGATCCGGTGGCGGCGGTGGTGGCTACGGAGGTGGTGGAAGCGGCAGAGGACCGAGCGGGATGATGCGAGGATCCCACGGCAACATGCGTGGTTCCAGCGGGCCAGGTTGGAGTGAGCTTTGAAATTAATCTTAATTATTTTTATACTATTAGTTAACATTATTTGTTGGGTTTAAAACTTGTCCCTCCATCTCCTTTCCTCCCTCATGCTCGTATCTTAGGTGACTTCCGCAGCAGTGGCGATTGGGGAGGCCCTGGTGGGTCTGGAGGATACGGAAATGGGACTGGTGGGAGTTATGGAGGTAAACAATGGTATTTTGGCACGGATCGTAAGTTGTAAATGGTTTTGGGTTTTAAATTATTAGTTTTAATTAGAATTAGTTTTAAATTATTTTTGTGAAAATAATTAGACATCAAGAAATTAAAACAGTAAATTGTGTAAACTTACGTTCTTGATGTCTCGTTACTGTTCTAAATTTGTATTTCTTATTACTAACCAATGTGTTTGCTCGATTCCCCTTTCCCTAACCCTTAACTCGATCAGGTAGCCGAAACAATGATTGGGGTGGACCAGGAAACTATGGCGGCGGTGGAAATAGTGTCGGTAATTTTGGAGGCGGCAGCGGCGGGGGAAGTTACAGCAATCAAGGTAAGGGTATGTGGGTTTAATTATTAATGTTTTCTTTTATTTGTCCCTAGAATGGCCTTTCCTTTTGCAAGAATTTCTGAATTATTATTTTATAAATTAAAATAAATTTTGTTTTTAGGCGGTGGAAACTTTGGTGGTGGCGGCTACAATCAAGGTGGCGGTGGCGGAAGTGGATTCGGCAACAGTTACGGTAACCAAGGCGGCTGGAATTCAGGTGGTGGTGGAGGAGGCAGTGGTAGCAGCGGTGGTGGATACGGCGACGGATTCAGTCAAGGCTACAATCAGAGTAAGAAAAAAATGGTAATTTTTGAACAAAATATTGAGTAATTTTAATTTTCATTGATAGGTGGTCCCGGAAGTAGTTGGGGCGGCGATTTTGGATCAAACTATAGTAATAATTACGGCGGTGGTCCGATGAAAGGCAGCAACTACTCGCAGCGAGGCTCAGGCCCTTATGGAGGTAAGTTAGAAACCCGTTGAATTAAAGTTACAACTACTGGATATAGAATAAAGATGTTAGGAGAATAGAAGTGTATTGGTTGGGCGATATTTTTGCGACCATTTTAGAACTGAAAACTAATTTTAAGTTGATGGAAAATCCCTTGTAGGAAGCTATGGCAGTGGAGGAGGCAATTACAGGCGATAGGAATTTTTAGGACGTGAGAATCTGGAATCTCGAGGTAAACCTAAAACTCAGCTTAGCGACGGTTTTTTTCAGTTAATACAATATATATATATATATAAACATATACTTTTTAGTCGAGTTGTTCAAGCGTTGTAAAGCTAATAAAATGTTGTTACATTTTAATTTAGGGAAACAGTTTTAAGCAATGGCAAGATATAAGCATTTAGAGAAAAGTGGATTTGGAAAAAAATGTAGGTTTCAGATTAAGATTGATTGAATTCCACCCAAATAGATCAGCTGAGAAAGAAGGATTTATGTGAAAGGAAATAAGTGTAGTGACCTACAACGTTGAATGGACTAAAAATAGGATATCGACGATGGAGATGACTTTTGTTTTAAACATCTTACGCTCCTTTCCCCCGAGATTCCAACAAATTTTGGTCATTTTTTGTCATTTATGCATTCCCCTGATTATCATCATAGTTAAGATGTAAATCCATGTGATGCCATTTTTATTCTCGTCAAGAAAAAGTTTATACATCTTTGTAATTAAATTGAGTGTTCTATAATAATTAATAATAATAAAGCTAAGCTGTATTTTTAATTCTTGTCATGGGGCTAAAGCGAATGGATTGTCAGTGTAATGTGTCAATAAAGTTTGTAATGCTTAGTTCTTACATATAAAGTTTGATATTGATTTTTAGATTATTGCCGACAATTTATTTTAGCCAGTTTTGTCAATTATTTGGTAAATTTTAGAGCAGATTTTATGGGATCGATTTGATTAATTGGATCATGAAGTAAGCTTAGTAAGCTTGATATGATTTTAAACAGAATTTTTTTAGTGCATTTGTGAGGGTTTTTTTTATTTTTTTATTACATACTTTTTTCCCATAATCGCTGTACAATACGGGTATACCCAGTCTGCATTAGAACTTCGAGTCATCTCGAGTTTCTAATCTTTTTCTAATATGTGTATAATAGCGAGATAGTAATTTTTCGCGGTTATGCATATTTGAAAAAATGACAAATTGAGATCTCGCTTAAATTTTTTTCATAACCGCCAGATCGTAATTGTTATAATTTCGGCAATTTTTGTGTTTTTGTGTTTAATGTTTTTATATATGCTGAATAATTTTTTTTAAAATTAATGGAATGAAGAATAAATTTGGTGATGATTTGGCGTAGATCTCGCAGCCGTATGGAGTGCACCGTTGGCAGCATGATGCTGCCAGAATCAACATGCAAACACGTGCAGTACATACTGTAATTGTACAATAAAATTACTTAATTTATTTCTTAAAACGCATTAAATGACTTCAAAGTACAGTAAGCTTTAACTGTATTTTGGGGAAAATAATTTCTTAATAATAAACTAGATATTTTAAGTTATAAAAGAAACTATATGCGAGATCTGTCAACATGCCGTCAACGGTGCATTCGTGGCTAGAAGATTAAATTAAATTTTTTTTTGCAATTATAAAAAAATATATAATTTTTTTCTCGAGATCCTGAGGACTCTCGGTTGTGAATACTTTTGCATAACCGTGAGACTGAAATGAGGTGACTCCACAGCTGTGGTAGATTTTTGTAAAAATTGACAATCATTTACTTGATTTTGGCACTTTACTGCTCGATGGGGGGAACCTCTACCCGTGAACCAGAACCATACGACCAAAATCACCGGTTGAATTAAGTAAAAAGAATCTCAGATTATTAGCTCGTCAGAGAAGCAGGTGGGTTGAAATTTCAGTTAAGTTTTGTGAGACGTTTAATTTTTTTGTAGCACAAATTGTCTGAAGCTAGGACTATATGTAACCACACTGTGGTTAATCAGTAGTCCTAGCCTAAAGAGAATTATGCAGGTAAGGTTTTAAAGTTAAACAGTATTAGCATTACTTTTGAAATTTTATTTAATATTTTAAAAAACCAAAAATTTATATTAGTGCAATAGTACCTTCTAAACAGTAATTAATTGAGATTTAAATTTTAAAATGGCAATTAAAAATGAAACTTTGATTGCACTTTTATTTTATAGTGTATAGCTTCCGTTTGGTTGTTGTAATAATTTTTTTTATACAGGCTCCACCAATAAAACAAGCCCAGTAAAATCTGAGCTGGATACACACCTAAATTAGCCGATATGTTGTCTTTGTATTGCATTTTATTGCTGAAATTGTAACTGGTAGTTGCATTAAATAATTATTTAGTCAGTAAAAGACTTTGAAATTAAACAAATTTTGTTTGCTCCCATCAGAGGTATTTTTGATTACATTTTTTTTGTAGGTTGGATGTAACAAGTGTGTATCAGACTTTCTGATCGATGGTGAACATTATACTGTAATTAGTTAACATGTATAATTTTTATATTTAATCTTTCGAAAACAATGAGAATTAAAGTTTTTTTTAGAAAAATTTTGCTATCAACCCCATTTGCAGGACATATTATGCAGAGATTATGGGAAATAGTAATTAATTTGCAAATACTGAGGTAATCATGATCTGCATCAAATTGAGGAAAGTCTATATTAGGTTAGAACTAAATTGGAGAAACTGGATAAATCAGCGCAGTTATTGAACATATTAAAATAATGTAGAAGAGTTTATGCAGATAGTATTTTTGCAGGCAGTTATGTATTAAGTCGACATTGAGATCAAGATGATAAGCTAAGAAAATATAAACAGTTTAAAAGTGAGTTCAGGTTAGTATTTTTTTTAAAAAAAAAGATGTAATGGTTAAATTTGTCATACACAAGTCCAAATCGAGACACTGCAGCATTTTTGATGAGGAATTAATTTGGTAGATGATAGGAAATTACATTTCAGCTCTAAATTATTTTTTTTTTCATTTAAATTTGTATGCAGCAGTGAGGGAATGTCAGACTTGTGTTAGTCAATAAAGGCTATTTAATATCAAAAGATGTCGTTAGCATGTGTATCCGAAGACATCAAATTGGTGTTGATTAGGATAATTTTTTGTTACGTTTTTCTTCATTTCAGTTTTTAGATTAAATACGTTTTTTTTATGTTTATTGGTGTTTTTTGGTGTTTAATTTTTAACGTTGGTTCTTGTTTTATTGCAGGTGGAATTATCAGGGCCTGGAATTAAAGGACAAACTGTACAACACAAAATTTCTTTAGTTTATGCTATTTAATGGACTAAAAGTTTGTATAAATCGGCATTATTAACTGCAAGAAAGTAAGGACTAGGTTTAATATATAAAAATTGTTAAAAGCAAAAATAGATCAAAATATTGTTATCAATTCAAGGGGGTGATTAGGGCTAAGAAGCTGTACCTTCTTGTAGCATTTTTTGCATATTAGCATTTTGCGTATGTTAGCATATTTTTAGCATGATGGAAGTTTTTATTTTATGCTGATATTTCTAGATGGTCAAAAAGCATTATTTTTCAAATATTTTTATTATACATCAGTATTGATGAGTGAATTGAAAGGATTTAAAGCTCAATTTTCTCTTGTTGCTGAATTTTATACTGGTAATGATAATTAATTTTTAAGTTTTTTTTTTTTTTTTATTTGTTTAATATTACTATTAACACAGGAAAAAGTTATCACAAAGTGAAGAGTTTTATGGATGCAACAATATCTGGTCACAAACGGTAAGTATGGCATAGAATTATAAAAGTGAATAAGGTGAGCTAAAAAGATGAATTGGTCGATTAACTTTATTCAAGAAAATAAAATGTCTTATGACACTATTAATGTACTATAGGACAATGTAAGTTAATAGCTGAATTAAAATATACATATATATATATATATAGACTTTATAATACATGTTATTGCTTTATATTTAACCGTTTTCGATTTTAGTATATCATAATGCACTTGATGTTCTGAAAGAAACATCAAAAATGCTTAGAAAATGAAGAAATATTTTATTTCAATTTTCACTTGCCTACTATACGAAGTTCGGTATGGCCTGAACCTTGATTGTGGTTGCGGTGCAATTCCCGGCGATTCTTGCATAATCGACGAACTCATGTTGATCACAAAATAGAAACAGCATAAAAGAATTGGACCGATGATAGCTCCTTCGACTCCTAAGCAAAATATGCCTCCACCAATAGCTAAACCTGTCATGTATGGGCCTCCTCTGTAATACAAAGTCAATGACTGATGTTTATTTATCATAGTATTACAACAACTTACCCTGTTATTTCACTGTATATTGTACTGTCAACGAAAGCCATTGGTAGTAATTGACATATAAATATGACTAAAGCTTTTATTTCACTGTTATGAATTAGCCATAGCTCGAGTACAGCTGGTAACACGGCCCAATAAGTACCTAGAATTGGGATGGCACCCAATATTGCTGCTACAGCTGTTGTTAAATAAAGAGTGGGTTAAGAATTGAATAAAAAGTAAAAATTATTTACCTGATGGTAAGTAGACTATTTTAACTCCTGATAACTTATGAGTAAGCCATGTCCACATACCATAGAATAGGGCCATTTTGAAAGACGCTGTGAATGCATTAGTAATAGCTGATTCCACAGCTGTCCCATAAAGGCTTTCTGTGCCTGTTGGGGTTAGTCTGCCAATAAACTCTGTGACTTTGTACTGTTGTCTGCTAGTTGTCAGTAAGTAGAACAAAGCGGTGAAGAAGACCACCTAGAAAATATTAAATCATTTGAACATGATGGGCCCTGAATAAGAGAGAACGCACTAAGAAATGGTGTAATTAGGTGTAACAATGGATTTGTGGAATTCCATTTTTCACCAAAATACATCTGTTTTTAAAGTTTAACTACCAAATTGACGAAAAAGTTAAGGATTGCTGATCCACTGCTGAACAAAACTGAAAAGATGGCTGTTGATGCATTCATGACTAAACTGATGTTTCCTTTGGCCACATTCCAAACACCGTCCAGAACCTAGCACGATAGACAAATGTATTTATTTATTTATTAATTAATTAATTAATTTGTTTGTTTCTGAGTTCACCGAAAGAAATGTTCCGATATTTTCTTTGAACAATTCAGTCAATTTAGAGAAATCAAAGAGCCCTGGAGTTGAAAGTCCCTCAACTAATTTACTCCATGAGTGACCAATATCTGTGTGATTTGCTGACTGGTTAGGATCATTAGACACCGTTGTGTGATTATACACTTCAACTTCTAGATCAACGATTCGGTAAAGTTTATCGATAATTTCGTGAACTTGTTTCTCTATTTGAAGTGCTTTTTGCGTATCTGATTCGCCTATGAAATTTTTGACGACATTTGCACTCCATTCGCGACCGTAGATGTAGACATTGTCAAACATTGAATCAACAGCTTCCGTAAGGTCGTTTGGCAACAGAGCTTGAAGTTGAGGATTATTAACAACTGTTCGGTTGATTAGATTGCTGGTTATTTGTACCAAATGCATACTCTCGGCATGAATCTGTAATTCAATTTTATTGAGCCATCAATTATTAGTAAAAATAATTTATTGTACCTGTATAACAAAGAAAATAGTTGCGACTAAAATGCAAAATAAAACGAGAATTACAATGCCAAGACTTACAACAGTGTCGAGGCTATTGTCTACTACACTCAATATCTGGAAAGAAAAACTGTCAGATATTATGTTATATAATATTTGGAAAATACGTACTTTTTCATCACCTTTAGACATCAAAGAGAACAATCCACTGATTGAAGGAGGAATTATGGCATCTCGTCTTTCTTCAAAATATTTCAAAACCAATGTTTTTGCTTTGATAAACTGTTCCTGTAACCAACACCACAATCCAAAGTATTCTCCGGCATGTTTAATTGCAAAATACCAGATAGGAAATGCAAATAAAGGTAAAAGCCACATGTGGTGGTAAAATTGCACAAGAATGCATGCCCACGCGACACTCCATAAATACATATTACTATTCAATCCGTTGCTTGATGTTTCATTGCTTTTGGTGGAAGGTTCAGCAGGAGTGTTTTTTTCAGAAATGTATTTAGAACATGTCGCAACTGCCTTGTTCAGATATTTTGATGCAGATTCCACCAACGAAGTTGTCTCAATACGTGTAGCGTCGTTTTCAGTTTTGGTAGCATCATCTGTAAAAATAAACATTAAAAAATAATAATAATAATTTTCAACGCATACATATTTTGTCTTTTACCTTTAGATTGCGTACGAGCACTTCTGAACTCTATCACAAACCCAACTATCATTAAAATAACGAGAAAAATAAACATGGGAACTTTAAAAGGGCCTGTAATTGCTGCTAAATGCAACAAAATAACAATCCAGATTGGAATTGCTAGTTTGCTTGCAATGTTCGATGTGTCAGGAGTCCAATAAAATATAATTACAAGTATGTGGCAAATAATTATCATCCAAATCTGCGATATAAAGGAATTAATACATATTAATTCTGAATATGCAGTTGAACACTTACCCAAAATGAATCAAATAGAGAAAGAGTAACGTTTAGCGCTTTGAATATCACTGTTTGGAAATAAAGCAAAATTTGCAGAAACCATCCAGGAATTAATATGTAAATTAATGCAGATGCGGCTAACATCAATGTGACTGCTAGCAGTGCTTTTGCATGATTTACAATGATGTCACCCAATCTCTCGGCCGTTCGATCTATTATGCCAATTGGGAAAACAACAAGTCCAAGACTCAATGGAGTGCCCGTGTTTTTTAGGTTGTTTAACCATTTGCGAACTGTACTTGTGAGGTTACTTTTGAACGGATGCAAAACTGAACCGCAAAGAACTGCCCAGAGTAATGGGCGTAGAAAAGGGCCGAGAATGAAGTAGACGATTGCAAGTCCTGCAGCTCCAAGTAGGAGAAAAGTGACGGCTGCCGCATTGTATAATGCATTTCTTAGTGGTTTTTCGTGACCTTGCGGGAAAAAGTTAAGCATATTTTCAAACCGAGACCGATTTCTTGGCACATTCCAAGTTGCCATTTTGGTGCTGTGATGTGGCTTGCAGGTTCGGGTTCCTGATCGTGTACCGGGATGATGTGGTACATGGGAGCAAAAATGTACCTAACTGTTAGTTGTAAGAAATATTTTGTTATAAAATTATTTACCATGTTATTTTAAGGTTTCTTTCGAAATAGTTTATTTTATAGTCTCGCTGAAAGTACATGCATGCAACTGACATTTTTAGCAGTGAGTGGAGCACCAGCTTGGAATAATTCCAACAAGATTCTGAGATTTATACAATTGTTGCTTGGATGCTCTAGATGCAAATTTTTACTCCACCTCATTTAATTTTTATCATTGGCAGAAAATATGAACTTTTTAAAATTAGGTATTGGTTTTGTGTTTAACGTTATCATTTTTACCAGAGCTTTGCTGCATTTTACAAATACATAAACTGTCATGTATCTTGGAAATAAAACTAAAATGATGTGCTAAAAGTTATATTGTTTCAAAAAGGTAAAAATTTAAATTTAAAGTACGTATTTGAATGCAATCACGAGGCATTTATCCAATTAAAAAATAAAAAATTTATTAATTCTATACCGGTGTATTGATTATCTAACGACTAGGAAACTCATGGACTAGGAATTTATGAATTGCATTTCATTATTTACATACAATTAGTTGTAGTTCAATTTAACAACAATTGTTCGGGCCAACAAAAGAATGAAACGTAACTATTATCACTACTAACTACGATCAGTGATTTAAACGTAAGTTTAAATTTATGATCATTGCACTTTATAGTATGTTAAAAACTATTTTGCTTCTGTTTTTAATACATAATGACCAAACAATTCCAAGGACAAACTGAAGCAGCAACATTATCACCAGGTAAACACTTTCTATACTTTTAAAAAAACCGACCAATTGACTTACTGACTTCATTTTACACTAATTACAGTTGGCATCGTCGAATGGCAACCGCGAAGAGATATTTGGTTTGGCGATCACAGATATTCAAGCGAGTTAGGCGACAGTTCTGATACTGATGACAACGCTCCACCAAAAGAACCGCATTTTAAGACACGCTACAGAGAACCAAAAAAAGGTAATTTTATTTTATACAATTTACAATTTACTCGTACATTGTCTTATATTATATTTCAGCAAAAAAAATTTACCGTCTGCGATACCTAGTCATTTTATCGACCTTAATTATGTTCCCCCAATGCCAATGCATATGCGCAGAATTTCCGTGCCTAATAATCGGTTTGGAAAATCTCTTCGACGCACCGCCGCTCGAGCTGTTTATGTGAGCGTTAATTTTTCTTTAGAATAAGTTTCAATAAAAATCTAAATAAATGAATTGAAAAATTTAGATTGAACGCATTTCTGACAGCTCTTCAGAAGGTGAAATAGAAATCAGACCTACGAGATCTGTTCACACATCTGTTCATGGTCCACCGCACGCTCTCGCACGACCAAAAAGTGCTCCTACCAAAATTCACATAATTGGTTCTCAGAATAGAAAGCTTCAGAAAAGTAGTAAAAAGTAAAATTTCACTGCCCGAAAATAATCCAGAGGTGTCTTTACTCTAGCTAAAGCTTTGGCCGAAGCTAAATCCGATACTGCGTTAAGGTCATCACGGCCTTCAACAATTAGTGGACGATCTGAGAATTTTTCTAGTCCCCAACCCCTGCCTTTACCATCAAAGGTTTGCTTAAATATAACTTGGCTTAACAGTAATTTTTAATTTTATTTGGCTTTTATTTTTCTAGTTATTATCTCTTACTTCTGAAAAGAGAAAACATTCAGTACAGAGTACATATTCAGTAAAGAGCAAAAGTTCAGTAATGAGTTCAAGTTCAATAAAGAGTGAAAGCTTAGCGACGAGTAAAAACTCAGGGACGAGTAGAAATTCAGTAACGAGTACACAATCAGAAAACTCTGTATGTTTGCTCACGTAACTTTGAAATAATTTTTCTGAAATTTATTTTAGAATTTTTTTTTAAAATTTTACAGGTTTTACCACATAGCAGGATATCCCTGCGTTCAAGGAAGGAAGAATACTAACAAGTTCGCAACAAGGGCGAATTTTTTATGGACGATTCACAAACATTTTTCTACTTCTTTTAACTAGCAAAATATTACCTCTTTGAAGGGTGCCAAATGACAATTTACAATTTAGTCACAAGTTAAATTAGTAAATTGTAATTTTAATTTGTATATGATGTAATAAAAAAATAAAAACAGAACACGCGTATGTAGTTTGATTTATCTGACCAGAGTAGTTTTAAAAATTAATGACTGATTTGATGCTGTTGCTATGCAGTCGTTTAATTATTAATTTTCCCGTTCATTATTTGCAGTTTTAATTGTTACCATTGCACGAACCAAGTAGAATTACATGCTGCACAACTGCAGTAATGAGAAAACATCATCAACAAACCAAATCATATCGAAAAAATACAACGGCAGCAAAACCAGGTAAATACTGATTATGATTAATCCCATTATTCCCGAACCTAAAATTACAGTAAACATCTAACGATGACATTTCAGTTGTACCGGAAAATATATGGGATAAAACAACCGGAATATCATTTGGAGACTACAGATTACCCAATACGATAGATAGTTCGGACACTGATGACAACGCTCCTCCAAAAGAACCGCAATATATTAAACATACTTGCCATGATAAAAAATTACGTAATTTGAAATGAAAATTTAACCATTTGTTGTTTTTTTTAGATACATTTTTTTTGTTGTTTTAATTTAGCAAAAAAGTATCGCCTACTTTGCTACCTGGCAATAAAATCAACCTAAATCGTGTTCCCGCTATGCCATCGCACCTGCGCAGAACTTCTCCATCTAGACCTCGGATTTTAAAAACTTCTCGCTGCACAGAATCATCTCCAAAAGGCTACGTAAGTGTCAATAGATTTTTATAATAAAAAAACATAATGTCAATCAAAATAGAATTGAAATTTGGGAATTTTAGACAGAGCGCCTTCCTGACAGTTCTTCGGAAGATGAAGACTTGAGCCTGAGAATAGTTCGTAGAACTCTTTTTCATAAACCACAGATGCTGATACGACCAAAGAGTGCTCCTACTGGACAAAATACAAGCTCGTCTACTTCTAACAAACAAAGTTTAAGCGGGTCTACTGCTACGACAGCTGGTGGCACATACACCGCGCATTTTCCGACGCCAATGATTGCGGAAGCTTCTAAAAAAATCTCACCTTTTAGGGTACGTATGTTTGAAATGCTCAAACTTTGTTTCGGATTTGTAATAATTATGCTAGTACATTTACGGCGCGCAGGAGGAGGACGAGCGAGGCCTGACAGATCAGCCTATTGCCAGTTCGGTATTTCAAATGTAAACCGGATCTAATAAATTCGATTGGCTAAATCCACAACAATTTAAGTGAGTCGATTATCTATTTTCGTTTGATATAAAACATAATTGTATGATTTGATAATAAAATATATTATATTGTACATTATATAATTTCTTACTGCAGTTTAAAGTCAAAGATTATAGTATTTTGCTTTACAAAATATTTTTATTCAACCACATTCCAATTGGTTCTAAATTAGTCTTCAACCATTGCATATTGGCTTCAACTCTTTCTATTGCTAATGTGTAAGACCGTGCAGCCACACCTGGTTTTTCATCTTGGTTGATGAAAGATTTTAACTTAAAGTAGGAAGAAGAAAAAATTATTTCAAGACTGTTGCAATCGAAATTTCTTACTGTTTTTAAGTCTTCAGGCGTGTTCATAGTAAATGTGAATGATCTGACAATTGAATCAATCGTCATGCTAACACCGTTGCTATTTTGTATTGCGGTGAATTGACAAATTGTAAATTATTTTTTAAATAAAAAATAAAATGCGGCACTTACAATTTTTTTATAGTTGCCCAATTATGTTTTAACAACGGCAAAAGTACGTATTGACTTAAAGAATTGTATTGTCCAACATTAAAAATGAGCGCTCTTGCCATATGACTTGTAATGCCGTATTTGCCATTAAGACAGCGGTTTAAAAGCCTGGACAAAAATAAAAAATATTAATATAACTAGATAACCATAACATAAATTATCTGAACCTTGTTAGAAGCCATGGATCTCTGGTACATCCTAAACCTTTTAAAATGGCATTCTTCTGCGGTGTCTGATTTGACGTCAAAAACTGCTGCCATGCAAATTCCCATTGATGTATAAGTCCATATCGAACAGTAGCACAAACTGTAGTTTCTATAATATTCCCAGCAATTCTGAAATTACATAATTACATATAATTACATATAACTACACTAATAAAGTACGTTATTAGAAAATACAACTTACGCAGCAGTTCCATTACTTTCCATCCACAAATTGAAAACTTTAACTGCATTATCAATGCAGTCTTTTTCTTCATAGTAACAAGCTTGTTTAATGACATCAGTTCTCAAAAGCCTACATAGTTACACATTTTGAAAAACTGGTTTGGTTAATTTATATATCTACGTACTTTCTTGAATGATGATCTTCGTTGTATTCAAAAAAAGTCAGTTTTGTGTAGATATTTTTGAGTAAGTCTTGCATATAATTCTAATATGGAATATACTGTACATATAAAATGATGCCCACTTGTTTTTTCATCACAATACGATTAGTCGATTACTTACTTTCCATTTGGCATGTAAATGAGTATATCTAAGCATCGAGTCTATGTAATCAGTTGCAACAAATGCTAAATGCCAAGGCAAATATTCAGTTTCTTTTTTTAAATACTTGCTTGCTGACAGAGCCAAGTGATAATTCTGATATCCAGCACGCGCTAAATTTAAAATGTCATCCAGAAGTTGAGCTCTATTGACTACATAAATTTGCTGTTTATAAAATAAAGTAAATTCGTAAAGTAAGTTGTTTGGGGCTAAGGATCTCATTTACCTTAAAATCCGATTTCAGTTGCTGAATTAGTAAATTCCAATTGTAGGTGTCATAATTGACTCGGTAAAATCCCGTTCGTTGTACATTTACAATAATCCAAACTTCTGGTGATGGCATACCATCGATCTCGTTTATTATTAAACCAGCTAAATAGTAATAAATAAGTTACCGTAGTTAATTCACAGTTACCGTAACTGAATAATTGAGTGTACGCCTACTATTTTTTGGTTTGAGCCATTTGCGAGCAAATGAATCATTAAAATTTTGTGCATCGCCTGTGGTAAATGTAATAGGAATGTGCCATTGTGTTCTAAACATGAACCGCATAAATAAGTTTCTTTTAAACTAAAAACTGAGTGTTGCTCAACATTTACCCATCGTTCTGCATTT
This sequence comes from Strigamia maritima, assembly GCA_000239455.1. Classification (NCBI taxonomy): domain Eukaryota; kingdom Metazoa; phylum Arthropoda; class Chilopoda; order Geophilomorpha; family Linotaeniidae; genus Strigamia; species Strigamia maritima. Next base: position 27,280 of record JH431580.1, read on the forward strand.
CCTTATTTAATGAAAATCGCATTTGTGTCAGATTAGCTGATTGTAAGTTGTAATTTCTTGTCAATGTGACCACAGGATAACCATTCTGCAATGTCCACGAGTCCATTACTACTTTGATGTCAGTGTCATTCAAGTCTGAACAATTTTTTGCAGCAATGTTAAGATAATTCCATAAATCATCTACCGTTGCGGTACTATATTGCATATTTTGAAGATATGACTGAAATAATATATAATGCAAAAAAATGTACATTTGTATGTGTAGCATATACTAACTTACCTGGATTCCAACTTGAAATATTTCTCTGCTTAAAACGTGATCCATCATTCGTATTAAAGATGCACCCTGATGTGTATATATTCTAAATTATTACATTAATTAACTAGGCATTAAATTAATACATTACTTTGGAATATGAAATATCATCATATTGACTTGCTATTGTGTCAATATCATCTACTGATGATGATGATGATAATGATACAGGATGAGTTCCATTCCATGAATCCATTTCCATTGCTCGATGTAAAGTTGTCGTTGAAAACTGATCTATCTAAAATATATAAACAAGTCTGATTTAAATGGAATTATTAAGATAAATAAATGGTTTGTATGTTCACTATTTTCCACGTTGGTTCAACTGCTTCCACGCCCAAATACATCATGTAATTTGCAAAACCTTCTTTCAACCATAAATCATTCCACCACTTCATCGTGACTAAATTTCCAAACCACTAGATATAAAATATATCCGTTAACTATTGCGCTTATGGTATTTTATTATTTTATTAATTATTAAAAACCTGGTGAGAAATCTCATGAGAAATGATTAACGCTAAAAATTGTTGGTCTTTGACTGGTGATCGAATAGAATCATACAAAATTGTATTGTCGTGTAGAGTTATAAGTCCCCAATTTTCCATTCCAGATAGCTGGAAATCTGGAATTTGAACAAGATCTGAAAATAACATTCAATATGTATTTAGAATATAAAAAAATGAAGAAACATTGTAAACTAACCAAGTTTTGGCGGCGAGTAAGAAAAATTAAAAAACTCTTCAAAGTAATTAAGTAGAGGAGGGGCAATTTTTAATGAATATTTTGACTGTGAAAGTAAATCAGGTTGTGTCCAAACGCGTATCTACGAGTACAATTGGCTTAGCACATTATTAACAAATTTTACTGAAAGTATTTGGACTTACAATTGCGCCGCTGCTTGAGCTGTCTTCCATGTACTCATATTCGCAAATAACTACAGCAAGCAAATACGTTGACATTTTTAATGAAGTTTCATATGAATCAGCTATCCATTCGGAACCCCTATGTAATAAAAATTATACGATATGCAAAATAAAAATTAAAGCGAATACACTTAAACCTTTCCATTGATGAGATTCTTCTTGTATTAGATAGTGATGTCATATTAATTGGACGTACAACGGTCAAACTAAATGTAGCTTTTTTAGCAGGTTCATCAAAACATGGAAATACTCTTCTAGCATATGTGGCTTCTAGTTGAGTGAATAAAATATACCTACAGTATTGAAAATTGGAGGTTACACCTTTGCAATATATAAAACATCTAACTTCAATGCATTTCTTTTCAATTTAATAATAATGTAATTTTAATGGAAATTTTTTGATATGTTAGTTTTAACAACTTCATCTTCAAACCTTTGCAAAAATCATTTCATATATATTTAATGAATTGTCATAAACAAATCAGAGCAGTTAGTCGTTGCTCTGGCCCTGAGATTTGCTGCAATATATTTGTTTTCAATAAATGAGTAACAATTTAGAGCATTGGCTTTCTGCGCTGCCCCTGAGCTTTACTTGACATAAATAAAAGTTTTTAAGTGAAATTACTATGAAGGAATTAATTGTATACTATATAGCAACTAGAAAATTATCGTGTAAATCCGTCAAAGCAAAAACCTAGATTTTGGTTTGATTAGCAATTACAAATAGTTGTAATCAAAAGAAGGATGTAGTATGAACTCGAACCTTTCTGTTCCATTAGAATCTTTATATATTGCTTTGTATAGTCCCTGAAAATCAGATGATAATTGGCCTGAAAAGCGCATCTTTAGCTCGTAATCAATGCCCGCGTTAAGTCCTTGGTCCAATTCAAGAATAAGTTGCTGACTTTCATCGTCATGACTTAATCTTTTGACGTTTGGCACTGCCAAATGTTCATTACTATTCATTGGTAGCTGCAATTGAGTTTCTTGTATCTTTAAATGCATGCTATGCAATGTGATGTTTGATGATGGAGCTTCAGCATGCAGAATAATTGATACCTATATGAATTAAAATTAAAAAATATTTTAATTAAAATAGTGTAATATTTAAATATCTTGAAAACTGGATTAATGCATAATCTCACTTCATTTCTTTTATACACGGTCAACTGGATTAATGTATAATTTTTGGCTCAAAGCGGAGCGGACCATATTAAGTTAACCTGCACATGCACACCTTGAACGTATTAAAAAACTAGGAAATATAAGATGTGCTTCCTTAAGACTTTATTTGGGCTAAATTGTTGGTTTATTACGTTTACGTTGCCCAGCTTACCATATGTTCCCGACCCATTTCTTACTCTTACATCCCGTATTTTACTTTTAGTGGGTGTGGTCAACAGTCAACACTGTTCAATGACATAGCAAATTGGGTCACTAAAACCAAGGACCACAGTCCTTTCCATAACTGACCAAAACTTTTCATTCAATATCAAATTAAAAGCAGAGAAAAATAGAAGCAACATTTAAGTTTTTAATTTAATTAATTTAAATTAAAATTATTAAATGAGGTTTGAATATAAAGTATTTTGATATTACCATGCCCTGAAAAGTGTCGTTATTAGGAAACGGTTGAATTTCCAGAGTGTAATGAATAGGCGCAATAGATGACGGAAGACGAGCTTTGCTAACACTTCTTTCTGAACGGAAATTGTACCCTTTAGTTAACCGTGGACATGCCGGATACATCCAAACACAAACGAAGGCCAAATGCAGTAGAACAGTTATGTGTATTGATGCCATGATCGAGCGAAAGAGTTGTGAGATAAAGATATGAACCTAGGTCAGTAAGAATAAGGACAGCCAATCAGCTGCCAACGAATTTTAAATATATATAGAAAACAGGTTTTCATTGTAAAAAAAAAATTAAAGAGAAAATTTGATTAAAGAACTTGGTTTGCCATTGCCAAGGTTGTTGAACGAAATAATCTTTCAAGTGAAATTGTAGTATTTGATTAATTTGATTCATAAAATAAAAATACGAAGTATTTTGAAAAATAAAAGAACTTTCTAGATTTCAGCAAATTTAAATATAATCTTTCGTGCCAAAATACTGTACATAAAAAAAAGTAAACATCATAAAATTAAATGTCGATAGATAAGGAGTAAAGAAAGGCTGGCAACCATAATAAATTACAAAAATCTGTGGGATCTTATTTGATCTCATAACTAAACACTGCTCTTTAAAATGTCATTTACAGAAATTCAATGCCATTTGATGTCAGATTAAATCATTAAAACTATGTTACAGTTTACGTCATTGATATACAACGAAACAACAATTTATAACTGTCAAAAGTATCCGACAAGAAATTACTAAATTATTTGTTTGTTTTAATGACATGAATAAAATTACAGATCAAAACAAAACAGTAAAATTTAAATTTAAAAGATAGCATTATATAATAATATATATCTCGTTTCATGAAAATATATTGTGTAAAGTAGATATTACACCTTCTTACTCAACTTCATGTTCTCTTTTTTCAACAAATGATTCGCTTTAGTCAGTTTTTTAATCTCCGCATCGAAAACCTTAATTTTCTCCGCGTTCTCAGACTGCGAATTGGATACGGGCTGCGATTCCGACTCTGTATCATTCGATTTCGACTCTGTAACACTCTTTAGTTTCTGTTCAAACTTATCAACACGATCCTCCAACTGAATGTACTCCTGAATGAGTTCCGATTTGCTCATCGAATTCAACCTTTCAGCGTTAATTCGTTCGTAAACCTCTGAAAACTCTTTCTGAAGAAACTCCTCTTCATCTTCAGGCGAACTGTAAAATTCGTCCGATGATTCCAAACTGGTACTCTCTCGATGATGTCGATGCCCCGTCGCGATCATTTCCAAATCAGGTTCCCGCACATTTTGATCTTCCATCAGAAATTGTGTCGTGTTGTAGGGAGCAACGGGTTGGCCATGGGCGAAGCGCCGTTCACGTTTTTTCGCTGCACGTCTCGCTGATCGATCGTCTAATTCATCCTTCTCCTTCCATGACAGCTTATAATACGGCCGCCATTTGTGTTTTCTTCCTTTTCCTCGGTTGTGCTTCTTCGTTTTTTGCCTATCCTCTTGCAAACAACTCTCACTTTCATTACTAATATTCATGTCACTCATATTAGCACTAGCAGTCACTCCTTCACCACTAGTATCCTGTAAATCTTCCGTTTCCTCATTTATCTCTTCTTTCGACTCCGCAATTTCATCCATGACTTTAACTTCAACTATTACAATTTGACGTTATTACCATGAAATGTCTGCAAATTTAACGAGATTAAAATATGAATGATTAGAAATGATCCAAACAAGATGTTTACTCTACTTACAACGTACGAGACGAGACGAAACAAGAACTACGAGAAACCGGAATTAACCACAAGCTATAACCAATAAGAATCGATTATTTTCTGTTGTAAAAATCTCATGTAAAATAATAAAATATCGATTTACTTTTAGTTAAGTTATAATCGATTTTAGGTTACGATAATATCGATTACTGCGCAGGCGCAAATCAGTAATTGGGTCATTTCATTTTCCACGTCCCGCATTCTGTTTCTGTGTTCTTTCATCATCATCGCACATGTTAAAATGGCTTCCTTCACTTTACGTACCGGTGTTAAATCTCTTTTTGCTCGACAAGTCATTTTCGTAAGTTCGTTCAATTTTTATCAAAGTTTAAAAATAAAAAATTATAATGCAATATTTAAATGCACGATTAAATACGGTATATGAAAGCATTGAATGAAGTAAACAGCACCAGTACTCATGTAGCGTGTCTGTATCAAATTAATTATTAAAATGTTACATGCAATCGTAACAATTTGAGGTAATGTATTGAGTAATTTATTTTTATCATCGCCCCATGTCGAATTAAGAAACTGTCACCTGTATGTAAGGAAGCGAACTTAAGTTGCCAAAGCATAAGTTATAAATAGTTAACAATTTTTATTGGACTTTTATTATATTTTTTTTTTCAGAAGCAGAAATATCAACTGAGACATCTCAATTTACTAGAATTCCAAAGCAAGAAGTTATTAGCTGATAGTAATGTGAACGTTCAACGATTTGAAATTGTGGAGAATGGCACTGAAGCGAAACAAATATTGTCCAATTTGAGTTAATAATAGCTAAACCTGTTGCATTTCAGTTTAATTAATCAATATTTAATTATTAGAAGTTAAAGAATACGTAATTAAGGCTCAAATCCTAGCTGGAGGCAGAGGCAAGGGGCATTTTGATAACGGTTTTAAAGGGGGCGTCCATATAACTAAGGAGTAAGTAAAAATTTTCACAAAATTATTATTAAATTTAATATTAATATGAATTATTTCAGCCCTAAAGAAATTGCACCCATTGTGGATAAAATGGTTGGTCACAAGTTAATAACGAAACAAACACCCAAAGACGGGATTTTGGTGAAGAAAGTAATGGTGGCGGAATCGGTGAACATCGACCGAGAAACTTATTTTGCCATTCTAATGGACCGAGAGAGCAATGGACCCGTTATTATAGCCAGTCCTGATGGCGGTGTCGATATAGAAGAAGTAGCTGCTAAAAAGCCTGATGCGATTAAAAAAGTTATTAATTTTTTTGTTGCATCTAAACCAAATGCTAATTTTCATTTTAAATTCTTATCCAGGTTCCTGTTGATATATATTCAGGAGTAACGAATGATGTGGCGCTATCTATAGCTGATTTTTTAAAATTTAAGGGCAAATTAAAAGAGGACGTAAGAATCTTGTAAAGAAATCTGATCAATAATGGTTGAAATTTATTTTCATTTGCAGGCTGCTAAACAAATTCAAAATTTGTGGAAAATGTTTCTGAAAATTGACGCCACTCAGGTGGAAATTAATCCGTTGGCCGAGACATCTGACAAAAAAGGTGTTTGATTAGTTTTTGTCAATTCATTGCTAACTATTTCTTGATTGACAGTTGTTTGCATCGACGCCAAAATGAACTTCGACGATAATGCGGAGTTCAGACAGAAGGATATTTTTGCTATGGGAGATGATTCGGAAACTGATCCTAGGGAAATCGAAGCTGCCAAACATAATTTGAATTATATTGGAATGGAAGGAAATATTGCGTGTTTAGGTACACTTTGTTTGATGTTATGGGATTCTTATTTTTATTCTTATTCATTTTTTTAAGTAAATGGAGCTGGATTGGCTATGGCAACGATGGATATTATTAAATTACACGGTGGTGTTCCAGCTAACTTTCTCGATGTTGGTGGAAATGTGAAAGAAGATCAAGTATACCAAGCTTTTCAGCTGTTAACTGCTGATCAAAGAGTAAGAAAATTTCAAAAACTAACTGAGCCGTTTTAAAATCGAATTATTTTTTAGGTAAAAGCGATTTTGGTCAACGTTTTCGGTGGTATAGTTAATTGTGCGACGATTGCCAATGGCATAATAAATGCATGCAAAAGTATTAAGTTAGAAGTACCGCTCGTTGTACGTTTAGAGGGTAAGTAACTGCACGAATTATTATTATTTGTTTGATGATTTATTTTTAAAATTGAATTTTTTAAAACTTTCAGGTACAAATGTCGTGGAGGCAAAAAGACTTCTAAATGAGAGTGGTTTGAAGATCATTCCTGCAGATAATTTAGACGATGCAGCGAGAAAGGCTGTTTCTAGTTTACCAAAATATTAAAGGATTTTGAATCCGTTATTTGTATACAAACATAATCATACAAGGGGACCATTGACTGGTGTGCGATTAATTCAATTTCTAAGAATAGGTTATTAATAAATTTGTTTCTTCATCCGACATCTGTATTGTGCATGTGAAACATTCGTAATGATTAGATTTTGCTGTACAGTAATGTGTTTCGTAAATAATGCGTTTTCTCGTGCCTTAAAGTGAGTTGAAAATTCGATTATGCTGAAACTGTGATTGATTCGCGTAAAAACTCAATAAAAACTAATTTTCTTTAGAAAGAATATTACACGTTTTATTATGTACATCACTTTTTACCCATTATTTAAAAAGTTGCAGAGGATTTAAACTACGTTTACAATTGCATTCTTATTACAAAAGGCACATGCGTTTAAAAAATGCGAATCAAACTTCATGTATTGATAAATTAGCACACAAACATAATAGATTGAACATGATCGCGTTAAAATATATCATCCTGAGGAATTTCGGATCTAGATCGCCCAGTCTGTACCAATACATCTAGAAGCAAGATAAAATATTTATTCAAATTTTACCAATTGTAGAATTACTATTGCTATACGGTATACCAGTATTAAATGAGAAAGACCCAGAAATATTATACAAATACTGAAAAAAATATTGCTGCCTTTGAGTCCTGATTTGGGGTATATGAAGGCACAAATTAATGTGATCTGAAAATTACTTTTTTAAATAATTTTTGATTTGATAAGGATAATTTTTTACACTAGCTACGTTCAAATTCATTTAGATATCTTAATCTTGATTTAACTGTCTTAAAGTGACGTTTTTGCCCAAAAACGTCACTTTAAGGCAAGATATCTAAACTACCGTATATAGCCTACTCGCCTATAAGTCGAGGATTTTTGGACCAAATCTTTTATTTTATTTATTTTTTTTTTAGTTACTTTTTTATTTTATTTTTTTAATACTTAAAATGGCTATTGACCCTCGTATAAATTGAACCAAATAAAAATAAAATACAAAAATAAAATTTAGGGGGTCGATTTATACGCTTTTTGACCCGTTTTAAGTCAGGGTCGACATTTACGGTAATTTGAACGCGGATACTGTTAAACTCACCAATATAAAAAGAATGGAAAATCCCGCTATTGTCCAATTAATAATTAATTCCTGTTCAGAAAGAGAAGAAAGTCAGTTGAAGATTTAATGTAAGTAACGAGTCAAAGTTCAACTTTTGTCAATTATTAATTTTTCAAGCGCAGAAAACTTGAAATTATGTATAACTTCCGGCAAAATTCATCTAGTAACCTAGAATCTATGTAACTTTACCCTCCGAGTTGGCAACCCGAATAAAGGCCTGGAATCATACATGTCTGCACTGTTTTCGATCGCGTTGTAGGTAGTTGAAGTTGCCATTTCTTAGTAAATGAATATATATATATTTGCGCTCCGTGGGGAGAAAATCACCATCACAGCATTAAGTACACAAACCGTGAACTCATGTCGGCACTTCAATCACATGATTTTTGTAAAGAAAAATATCAATGTTTAAAGTTGTTTTAACAAATTCATAATTTATTTTAATAATGACAAATTAATCCAGTATTTTATAGTATATCTGAATTTCTTAAAATCAAAACAACAGTTTAATTTATTTAATGTCTCACTAGAGTGCGTTGTATTAAATTTGATGGCAATGACCTGATTTTTAGAGAAAATTACAATAATTTTAATTTTATTTTTACTTTTATTTTTTGTATTTTAATGAACAATAACTGAATTTTAAAAGGGTACATTTATGATTTTGTTTTTATATTTTAAATTTTAGAACATTGAGTTGACTATTTCGGGGTGGCTTCTCTGCAGTGTATTTTTTAAATTTCATCTTATTTTCAATGTATCCAAAATTTTAAAAATAATGGTAAATGTAACTGCTCTGATTCTAGCTCGAGGAGGAAGTGTGAGCATTCCATTGAAAAATATTAAACAATTGGGTGGAATCCCTTTGATTGGCTGGGTTCTAAACGCAGCGAAATCTTGCGGAAGTAAAACCTGAACTCGTTTTTATGTTTATCTCTTTAAATAAATAATTATTTTCAGAACTTGATGACATCTGGGTATCTACAGATCACCAAGAAATTGCTAAAATTTCAGCCCAATTTGGTGCAAAAATTCATTGGCGTCCAGCATCCTTAGCTCAAAATACATCATCATCTGTAGACGCAATTTGGGAATTTTTGCAATGTCATTCTGGTAAAAATATATACATCAATCCTTTCCGCAAAAAAATCAATTTTTTCTTATTTTAGACGTAGACATTGTGGTTTTACTTCAAGCCACATCTCCTTTCCTTCATCCTCAATATTTAGACGCTGGATTAAAACTTATGAAGAGCGGAAATTATGATTCTGTTTTCGCAGTAAAGCGGCAACACAACTTAAGATGGTCAATCAAAGAAAATGAACACATCGAACCATTAAATTTTGATCCAGAGTTTCGTCCTCGTCGTCAAGATTGGCCAGGCGAGTTAGTCGAAGTTGGAATGTTTTATTTCACAAAAGTTGATGTTTTAGCTAAAACAAATCGACTACAAGGTGGAAAGTATGATTTTTATTTTATTGAATATATAAAAAAGTTGTTTAAATCCATATACGTTTAAGGTGTGGATATGTAGAAGTTAAAACAGAACATTCATTGGACATAGATTCACAATTCGATTGGGAGATGGCTGAATGTCTCATTGATAAATATGGCTTCAAAAGTATAGAAGAAATAATTACGAAATTATAATTACATTTATGAATAAATGACAAAACAAAGCATGAAATTCAATGTTGACTGTTTCTCATGGGTGGATTGGTAGCTTGAGTAGAATTAGTCAAATGATCAGGAAAATTGGTTAAATCCATTGTGAGTACTCGACTTATGGTGCAATCTCCAGGCTGAAAATGCATATAATAAATTAAAATACAAATTACCAATACCAAATTCTGAATTATTTACATCAGGACAAATTCCAACAAGTGCATCGGCATGCCCGTAAAATTCCTCTTTCAATGAAATGACAATACACTGGAATTGAGTTTCCGTTTGCAAGCGTATAAAACTTGCAACCTTCAAAAGACGATTTTAAATAAATAAATAAATAAATAAAATCCATTAAATACTTTTCCAATATTTGTGTTATCCAACGCAGCATCTATTTCATCCAGAACAAAAAACGGAGCCGGTTGGGAACTAATAAAAATGTTCCATTAAACACGATTTTTTTTAAAAATACACGAAATTACAAACCTATGAATGGCAAACAACAGTGCAAGAGCAGCGACTGTTTTTTCTCCACCAGACAAATTGCTCATAGGCTGAAATCTCTTACCAGGAGCTACACAATTGTAGTTAATACCATCTAAATAAGGTTCTTCTGGATTTTCAGCTCCTAAAAATGCCTGTGCACTTTGATTTTTTGCCAACGACTAGTCATTAAATTTAAAAATACAATTAACTTAACAAGACATCGGTCAAAACACGAAATTACTTTATAAATTTCATCAATCTTGTCCGACACCAAATTAAAACAGCCCATAAATTTCTCATTTCTTTCTTTCTTGGCTTTTTCAAACGCTTGTTTGGTCCTCTTTGCCCGTTTCCTCGCATTTTCAAATTCCTCGTTCGTTTCTTGGAACCTTTCTTTCACACCATCAAGCCTAATTAAAAAGCAAAAACAAATATTTTTATTATACTTGTATAATAATAGAAATAGTTTAATAAGTTTACTTTTCAAGCGCTTTCATATTCGGGGCTTGGATTCGATGCAGGTGAGCAGTCATATCGGATAATTCTTTATTCAACGTGTCAGCCATGGATTTAATATCATCGCTTCCATCAAGCTTTTTAAATTTTTTTTTAGAAATTCTAATAATTTATAAATGTTATTTCCTACTCACATCTTTCAAATCGTCATCAACACTTGAATAATCAATCTGAATCTGTGATTCCCTCTCGTACATCAATCGTGAACTGCCACTGCTCGGAGCGTCTGCTGCTTCATCGACTTCTCCAGATTCTTCTGGATTAGGCGTTTCCTGTTCGATATCATCCATTACACCGCGCAACATGGGTATGGCAATATCATCCATTTGACACGTCTTGAGTAAACTGTGTCTGTCGGACTTCTTTTGCTCAGCCTTCATTTCCCAGGCAGTCTGCTGTTTCTGCAGTTGGTTAATTTCTTTTTGGACAGACATTACTCGTTTTTTAATATCGGTAATCTGCTCGTCAACTTCGTCTATCAGAGTTTTTTTAGTCAGTCTCGAAGTTTTCAAATTTTCAGATGCCTTCATTTCTTCATCAATTTCCTTAAACCAAAAGTACATTAGTAAAAAACAACTGCTCAAACATTTTATAAATTTACATTCATTTGTTTAGCTTCTGCGGATTTGCATTTTTCTAGTTCCGCTTCATCGTTTTCTACTTCTTTTTTCCATTTGTCAACATTTTCTATAAATAAATTACATATAGCACATATTTTACAGCATTTTTAACGAATACCAACCACCAGTATTTTTTGATTTCTCGTAGTCCAATTGATTTGACAATCGATGCTGTTGATTTTCAAACTCAAGTCGCTTCTTCGCTCTTTCCTGTTGAGCTCTCAGTTCCTTCTCTTCGTATTGCCTGAAAAAAATAAAAAAAAATTACTTATTTATAAAAACTTTAAAAACAGCTTTTTACCTTATATTTGCTACACCAATACTTTTGCAGAAATCAGAAAACTCTCTGTCTTCTACACTGTTCATCTCCTCCTTTAAATTGTGAATTGAGTGTTCCCGTTTACGCATTCGATTTTCAATTTCAATTATCTTTGGCTGTTTAAATAAAATTTATACATGCAAAATAAAACACTATATAAAAATTGTCAAACCTGAAATTGAGTTATTTCTCGTCTCAACCGCATTAGTTCAGTCTCTAAACCAGCGATTTGTTTTGTTTCAGTGTTATCCTTATCAGTCTGAGAATATTTCAATCGTGTTTCAATTCCTCGAATTTGAGATTGCAATGTGGTCAACTCCGATTCCTTCCTCATAGTTTTCATAGACTCCTTTAATTCATCCTGATATTTATCCTTCTTACACTTCATTGAATTCAGCTCTTTTTCATCCCAACGTCGAGCTCTCTTTTCTAAATCACTAAAACAAAATAATCAATATTAATATTTAAAAAATAAATAAAATCAATTTTATCGTACGTGCTGCCACCGGAAATGAATCCAGATTTTTGATAATAAGTTCCATCAAGAGATACAGCCTAAAATAATATTATGTAACAATAAATAATTCTAAACAACTAAACTTTAAATTAAATAGAAACTCACATCATATCGTCGGCTATCACCCAACGAATAAGCCACCACTTGCGCGTCTTCGGCAGTTTCACACACAAGTGCATTATTTGTAGCAAATAGTACAGCACGTTTGATGCTCGCTGGCTCGAAGCGCAAGATATCAAACAGCAATTTCACGTTCTTTGGTTCTTTAATATTCCTCAGTCGTTCTTTTAAGGGTTTAGCATCAATATAATCTAACGGAAGAAACGTTTCAGCTTCCATCATTTGCTCCTTCAAGTACTGAATGCATTGCCTGGCTGTCCTCTCTGTATCAACAACAATAGCTTCCATGTTTTTACCAAGCACTTTAGTAATGGCGATGTTATATCGCTTATGGATAGGTTGACACATATCAACTAACCGGCCCAACTGTAAGTTAAACGTACAAGATTAACAAATTAATCAAATAAAACACCAAAAAATATACGGACCACTCCAGAAAAAAGACGTTTAAAAGTCTCAACATTCTCCTTCTTCTTTCGCCGTCTCGAATCATCGTGTTTTTCCACTTTTGCATCGCCCAAATCAGAATAGATGCCTTCTAACTGTTGACTTATCTCGTTTACCCTTGTCTTGGCACGTCTAACTTCGTCAGTAAGAAGATGTTCCATTTGTTTCTGCTCTTGCAATTGCTGTTCTCCCTTTTGTATGTATTCTGACAATTTTTCCACCCGTTTTCTCGCTTCTTCCAACTCGTGTTCTTTTTGTCTTATTTTATTCTCCATCTCAGTTTGATGCCGAGATTCGTTGTCGTATTTATCTTGATCTGATTTTTGGACACGTGTAACCGAATCGAGATCTTGTAGCAAAGAAGCTGACTGTTTCCCAGCTGCTTCTTTTAATCGATTGTACTCTTTAACCTCAAATAAATAAACCAAATACAACCAATTAGAATGTTTAAAAAATTTAAAATTATTATTTTTGTACTTGTGAATCTTCCAATTGCAGGTCAGTGCCTTGAGATTGTGATTCGCCCGCAACGGCTTCTTCAAATTCATTTCGTCTCGCTTCGACTTCTGCCAATTCCTTTTCCAATTCTTTAATTTCTTGCATATGTAACTCGTCAGCTTTTTTTGCAGCTTTTAATGACTTTTTGGCAGATTCCAATTTTTTTTGAATGTGTGTCGTTTTTTCCTTTGTTTTAATGTACATTGGCCGTTTATTACTGACTCGAAGTTCCTAATTTTTAAAAAAAATTAATTTCTTCTACTTCTTGTATTAAATAAAGATTTTTCAATACCGCTTCACGAATTTCTTGCTCGATTTTACTCAGTTCACGCATAAACTGTCCTGCGGATTTCTTCTTTTCTTTTAATTCAGCTTCAATTTTTTCTTTTTTGGCCGTTAATTTCTCAACTTCGTGTTTTTTGCGCTCTTTTTCGTTAATATACGACTCAACAGCTTGTTCACAGTGGTAAAGTTTAAACAAGTAAAAGATAACTTGCTTTTCGTACTGAAAAATATAAATATAAATAATAATAAAAAATCCATTCAATTGAATAACAATAAAAACTTCTCATACTAATTTTTCCTTCAATTTCTTGTATTTTTCAGCCTCTTCTTTTTCCAACCTGGCTTCTTTTCTTTCAGCAGCAATGCCTTTTTTCTTCTGATAACTAAATTGGGTATCTTCTTCAGCTTTAACCATTTCAGCTTTCAGCTTATCATATTCATCTTTAATTTCACAAGATCTAAAAAAGACACATAAATAATCCAGTTCTTTTTAACCAATATGAAAAATATACCTGCTTATTTCTTCAAATAAAACCGTCCTTTCTTTAGGACTTTTCATAGCTATAGACTCAACAGCGCCTTGAAACACTAAAAAATTCTTTGCTTTTACGTTAATTCCCAAAGTCTCCAGTTCATCGGCATACTGGGCTTGAGAAACGACCTAAAATAAAATATAAATATATAATAAACATAAAAAAATATGCAACTTAGCATGTAAATGCAGTTTACTCGGTCATTGATGCGATATTCTGATGATGCTCCCGAAACCATTCGCGTAAATCGAGTTTCAGCGTCTTCAATATCTCCGTAAACCGCTGTAACAGTAGCTCGAGTGGACACGGGTTTGCCAATAGGTGCTCCGTGAATTAAATCCTAGTTTTAAATGCATTACGGTAATTTAATCACTCACTCTATTAAACTGATTTAACTTACACTCAGCTTTTTCACTCGAAGGCATGATGTTTTTTCACCAAGCACAAAACTGATTGCATCCATGAAGTTTGATTTACCTTAATTGTCCAAAGCATGAGAATAAATTAAGAGTAATAAAACATTTACTATACCTGATCCATTTGGGCCTATGACAGCCGTAAATGGCTTTAGAGGCCCAATAACTATTTTCCCTTTGTACGATTTAAAATTTTCTACTTCAATATACTTCAAATATCCCATTTTTGATAACAATATACGCTATTGTTCAATTTATAAGCGGGAACAGTACTACATCGATTAGCATTAGTCGATGTTGTGGCCATAAGGGTGACTGCTACATCAACCGCTAGGTGGTATCAAGTCTTTTCCCTCGCTTTTTTCATGGAAGAAATATAAAATTTTGACTTTGGTTACAGAGGGTGGTTGAAAATTACAACCGTTAATTAAAATTCAGAAACATTTAATAGAATTCGTAGCTTTCTAAAAAGAAAAGCACAAATGCAGGAATAGCTCGACGAATAGCTTCTGTCTAAAGACTAATACGGAGGATTCTAAGATACATTTCGGTTTTTATAATTTGATAATGACGATTTACGACTGAAACGTTTTTCGAGAATTTCATTATTTTGTATAAGTATTTTTTAATATTTATTTTTGAAAAAATGTAAAAGATGACCTGTCAACCTGTCAAATGAATCTGTCAATTTTCCACCCAACTGGTCGTCATAGCGACGTATATTGTTTACAAATGCACAACAGGACAGCCGAACTATAGGAATTTTTCCTGGTTACATCAGTTTCTAATAATCAGAATGCATAAATTTGACCTGGTAGTCGATCCAAAAGAAGAAGCCGCTCGATTGCGAAGGCGAAAAAATGAAGAAGAAAGGAAAAAAGAATTTTTGATCCAAGATTTAGACAAATTGGGGTGCAGTGTGACTTACTTGCAATTAAACTCGTTTTATATCCATATAATTAAACCTTTGTTCCTCTGCAGATTGATGTTGATGGCTTGAATAAACAAATAAAAGAAAAACAATTTCTTGACAGTCGTGAGAAATTGAGAGACGAAGCATTTGGTATGTAATAAGAAAAAAATAATTGTTTAATTATCGTATGTTAATTACGTACTTAATTTCCATAAAAATACAAACTTCAGATTTTGACAGACTTAGAAATGATGACGTAGCAGTTCTCCTCAATCAGAGATATGAGAATGATAAACGCGAAATGCTCAAAACCATCGATAAATTCAGACTAGTCGAACAGAAACCTGAAACCAGGCGTGAATTTGATTTATACGATCCCAATGGATTTAAAAAAGAGCTGCCAGCGCGAGTATCTGACGATGATCCACGATGTTCAATCAGTGGAATGCAAAAGTAAAATAAAACTATCTGTTTTTTAATTTTTATTTTTTTAATCATCTATTTTCTCAGATTCATGGGTGAAGATCTCGGACATGAAAAGAGAAAAGTCATTCAAAAGGGACAATTGCGACATTGGTTAAACGAACAAAACCATCTTCGCGAGCAAATCGAAGACAATGAAAAACGAAACGATGAACTTTACAAGCAAAAACTGATGGAATTGGATAAGAGGGCATGCGACCTGCACGAAGCTGAAATGGCTTGCAGGAAAGCTGTCGATCTGGCAATACAAAATTTCAATAAGGCTTATGCTAAACAACAAGAACGTAAACGTTGTATGGAGAAAAAAGAAGAAACTGAAGATAATTTCATTGAAATGACTAACACCATTTTTGGCGATTTATTGATGGAAAAACCGCCGCAAAGAAGTATGCTCGGTCCTAATCGTATTTCAAGACTAACTTACAAGGGAATGAGCGAAGAAGAAAAGGCCGAAATCAGACGAATCCAGAAGGCACAAGCCGCCGAACGAAAAGTAAAAAATTTGACAAAATTAAACTAATAAGTGATTTTTTTTTATATTTTATTATTATTACAGGAAATGGAAGAAAGAGAAAAATTAGAACAACAAACTTGGGACAAATTTACATTAGCTGCTAACGAAATTGGAATGAAGCAAGAAATTGAGTCGGCCAGAAGACGACGACAAGAATTAAAGGGGATTTTATATGAAAATAAGAAACTAGCGCAGCAACAAAAGACAATGATGGAGTATTTGGATAAAGAAGTTTACAAAAATGCACCTTCCGATACCTTTTATGATCAATTTAATACATCAACACGTTAATTCAAATTTCTCGGCACGTAACCAAAATCTGGTGAAAAAACTTAACAATATTTTAAATTTATTGGAAAAATTCATGAACATATAAAGACATGATTTTATAGTAATTTTTAATCTTTGGTAATGGTAATTAAACCCTTGCTCTTCAAGTTTAAAATTGAGTCAGCAATTACACGAGCTGTTTGTTTCTGATAACCACCGCTTGTTACCATTACAATCGGAATGTTTCTTTTTCTTGCGTTGCTGAATACCAATTCATCACGCTTGATGATGCCCTGCAGTGAGGACAAAGTTTTTAGAATTTACTCCTATTTCAATTCTCAATTATCTCACCTCTGCTGAAACTGATAATAAACCAAGCCCATCACCCTTTAAGATATCAGTACCAGCGTTAAATATAATTATTTGAGGTGTAAATTCGCTTAAAGCAGCCTCTAAATTACTAAAAATAATAATAAAACATTTTTGAAAATTCTATTAGATTAAATATATTAAATTTGCTTACACTTTTACTTTGTTTAAATACTCTTCATCCTCGACTTCACAATTTAGTTCAACTTTTCTATCAATGGCTTCTAAACAACAAATATACACGTCAAATTTTCAACTTTAATGTTCATTAATGTACACCTTCATAAGCCTTCACTAATAATTTAAAAAAAAATTCCCTTCTGAGCTTCAGCAGCATGAGAAGAAGAAAACTTTTTTTGAGTATGTGGGTGTACTACCTTTGGCATCATGATCTTTGGGATAGATATGTCGATTATAAACATCCATAATGTATACACGTCGATCGGATTTAAAATCCCTTTCGTGACCATTACCCTAAATTAATTTTTTTATCATAAAAACTTATTTTAAATTCGCTTTAATACCTGATGCGCATCTAAATCAACAATCATGGCAGAAGTGATTCTGTTCTGGTCATCTCCAAAAATGTATTTGATGCAAAGTGTTATATCTGCATATGCGCAGAATCCACCACCGTTATTAGCGCAGCAATGATGGAATCCACCACCAATATTAATAGCCCATCCTCTAGTCAAAGCCAATTTGCCAGCCTGAAACGACACACGCACACACACATGTTTATTGTATATAATTATATTAAACAATATAGTAAAAAAATATAGTTAAAGTTTTGTTGAATAAATTTGTACCAAAATAGTTCCTCCAGTTTGAAATCTAAATGGAGATAACACTTGTTTTTGCACAACACAGTTTGGTAGCAAAAGTACAGGTGGTACTTCAGTGATTTGTGCAACTGTAAAACTTGACTGAAAATAAAATTAATTTTAAAAAAGATAATAATAAGCCACAAAACACACATCATTTTTTTAAAAACCTTTAAGCTTTTTATGTATTTTTTTGAATGGACATAAAGCAATTCATCTTCATTGATTTCCAAAGGTCTCACGACGCAGTCATCAGTTATCATTTCACTGTCTGTAAATAATTAAATGAATATTAGAAAAATAAAATGCCATAATAAGATATCATACCCAATAAAAAATGATAGACGCGTCCCCATTTTCCCGCATCAAAGGGGTGTAGTTTTTCCAGGCCCATAAAAGATATATCGTACTGCGTCGCGTAGATGAGAGGCCATTTACCGTCCGTTTCAACGCTGTACAGCCGTGACAGTTGGAAATTATCATCGTCCTCTGTTTCTAGCAACTGGTTATCTTTCCTGCAGCAAGTACAGCACATTACACTGCTTAGTTTGAGAACTTCGATACACCTAATCGGCTAACTGCCATTGGTTTAGTTTCACTTTTGATTTGACTTAATCGATTCTATTAGTCGATATCACTTTTTCTCTTCAACCAACCAAAAAATATCGATTTTAAATCGAATCGGCTGAATTCTAGTTTGTTTGTTTGGCCTTCAACTGAAGATTATTTTAGAGATAAGTAAAAATAATCCAGGAAGTAAGAAAGAGAATAGGAAATAATCAAATTAACAGCAAATCCGTTGCAAATGGAGGAAACGTCCTTTCCATCCGACTGGGATAGTTTTCGTGAGAAATTCATTACGGTAGGGTATTCATTATATTAACGTTATTATTATTTGTTTGTTTATCTAGACTGTGAAGAATACCCGCTCCATAAAGCTGCACGGGAAGGTCGATTGGACATTTTAGAGAAGTTTGTTAGTTTGGGTTCAAATGTGAATATATTGAATCACGACAGAGAAAGTCCTTTGCACGAGGCATGCTTCTGTGGTCGCTACGAATGTGTGATGTATTTACTGGATAATTTTGCAAGTCTCGATGCAAGAAGTATCGATAATGCAACTCCTTTATGCATGGCCAGTGCTATGGGCCATGTGCCATGTGTTAAACTACTGCTGGACAAAGGTGCAGAAGTGAATCCAGCATTTGTGTTATGCACACCTCTGCACGAAGCCGTTTTAAGACGTGAGGCATAAGTATAAATTAGAAAAAAAATCGCATGTAGGTAGTGCATTAAATGTTTCTGTTTGTTATATTTTATTGTGGAAAATTGTTTATTTTATGATTCTATTTTATATCCTTTCCTAAAATAGATAATGTGGTGTGTGCTGAATTACTGATAAATGCTGGAGCCAATCTTGAAGCTTCAGATTGTGATATTGGACGACCGTTACATGCAGCCTGTGTAAGAAATAGTTACACTTGTTGCAAATTGCTATTACAAGCGGGTAAATATTATCATTTAAATATTTTCACGTTTTAAATTTAATGTCAATTTTATTTAGGTGCGAATGTAAATGCGGTAAAAATCCACAAAACATCGTTGCATATCGCATCAGCTAACGGTTTTCATCGGATTGCGGCGTTACTGTTACAATTTGGAGCAAATGTGCATCTCAGAGATAATTTTGGTCGAAAAGCAAGAGAATTAATACCAGTAGAAAATGCATTGACAGAGCTATTAGCTTATTGGGAAGGTAAAGTTTAATTTAATTTAATTTCAATGAAAGTAAATGTAATTATTTTTGTTGTTAGAAAATCCGCCGTCCTTAAAACACCTTTGTCGTTTAAAAATTCATCAATCTGTTAAGCCGAGAAATTTAAAAGTCATAAATGAATTACATATTCCTCGCAGTGTACTAAAATTTATCTTATGCGAACGTTAAATATCATATTAATTGCAAATTACATATATAAAATTTATTTACATTTTACAAATAAATTTAAACATGGCACGAGCAATATACTTTAGGTTATTTACAACGTAGAACCCAAAAGGCACACGGTTTAACTGCAATAATTACACGATATTATATTATATTATATACATGTGTAAATGCAGCGTTCAAAAAGAAAAATTGACAAATAAGTATAAAAAAAAAAATAATGTTAACAATTACAAATACAAATTTATACTGATAAAACCTTGAGTTGTTCATTACATGTTTTTAAAACACGTTATTATGCAATATAGTAAAAATATTTGTTCAAAATAGGAATAAATAAAGCGAGTCTCAAGATTTCACCTCACATTTTTCTTGACAACATCGCTGCCATTACTATCTGAGCGCAAAACGGAATGTGATGAAATCCCATCGGGACTTTGAGATGTGATTTTCTTTAAATGATAAAGCCACTGTTTTTTATCATGTTCATCAGTGGTCATGAGTGTGTGGCCTTGACCATCGAGTGGATTACGGAATGAAACACGAAATACATTTTTAACTAGATGAAGAAATAGAATCGTTAATTAAGAGAAATTGGAGAGAATTTAATCTAACTTACTAGATTGATTGTGACTAAAGGCACTGCGGAACGACCCCATTTTAACTTCTCCATCCTTAATGTCTTCTATGATTATTTCTTCAGAAGGCATTGGTTGCCGGTACACTTGATAGAGCCTCCCTCGATCGTTGCGAGTAACGGGTCGAGTGAGCACAAGTACTTGATCGAAGAGAAAGGCAGTTAATTTCTACAAGAAAAAACAAAACCAAAAATTAAATCTTTTTGTATAATTTAAAAAATAAAAATTTCTTACCGTTCCACGATTATTGCGAAGGATTCCTTTGCACAAAAGGCAATTAACTTTAGCAAGTGCTGGATCTTTCTGCTGCTCGTCAAGATAGTCTAATTTGTTGATAAAAAATTGGCCCTCTGATTCTCCCATCCGAATGTCAACTGTGGAGATTATTTGTTCAATCATTGGAATAGCCTTTTTGAAGTATTCTAAATCCACATGATTCTGAGGTGTCTAAAAGTTTTAAAATTGCGAAATTTAGATACTGTACAAAATTTTGAAAAAAATAAAACTTACCAATTTACAAATATTCCTGAATAATAATGGATATTTAACTAATCGGTTCCTTGGCACGTCTAAAAAATTCCATAAGTCCAACTTGCGACTAAATGGGGATTCTAGACATCGTTTTAGAAAATCTTCAACTCTCTTGTCATTAATTTTCTTTTCATCTAACAAGGCTTTTGCATAAACTTGATTGGCACAATAATCGATGTAAGCCTTTAAACAAGGGATCTGTAATTAAAAATTTAAAAAACAAACTATTAATTAACAATTAAAATATTTTTAAAACAAAAATAATTACCCATTCGACTAAAATTCTCCCAATTGATTCAGTTAGTCCGTCTTCATTTCTCAGCTGACTCAGTTTTGTAACCAAATCTGAAACGAAATGAATAAATCGAATTAAAATCCTGTTTAGTTCAGTGTCTTAGTTATGTAGGTGTAAATAAGCTATTTTGCCCATACAGTAAAATATCAAACACCTATTATAACCTGATTGCATTTATTCATATTGGCCGTTCAACTCTGCAAGCCCCAATTACCATGGCAATGGTCGCAAAAATACTAAAACTACATAATTTTTTCTCGAAAACATAAAATTCTATTAACGATTAAATAGAAAAAAAATTAATTTAATTTTACATGTCTAGAGAATTTCCCAGCCTTTAAACCTAATTTGAAGTGAAACAAATTTAATTGAATTGAGAAGTGTATCTGAGCAACTGTTTCATCAGTCACTGTTATTAGAGGATATTGAGCCATCCTTTGGGTAGAATCGCGTGATGCTACCACGTCACTGTTGAAAGCAGAGATCTTTTCTTTCACTTCACCAGTGATGTTTGTTCCTACACTCTTTCTTATACCTGTACATTTGGCATTAGTATCCATAGCAACCAAAAGCTTTATTGTTGATCAAATGAAAGCCCACAATAAAAATATCAACCATATTTTAATTTAATTTCGCAACGCTTTGTGTACAAATATTGTACGAGTTCGGTACGAGCAACAAATTGCAATCGAGCAAAAATCACCATCAAAATTCAGATTTTTTTTTTTCTTCTTAAATTTAAATAATATTTACCGTGATGCAATGGCTCCAAGGTGTGTAAAGACCCGAAAATCTGTTGAACTTCGTCATTGGTCAGAATATTGAGGTGTAAAAGACTGTCGTGGTACGTAGACTTGATGAGATGCAAATCCTCAACCATATCTTCTTCACCAGTGAAAAGTTCGAAGATTGCCTGCAAACAAAAATGATTTTAATTTAGTAATTAGTTTTATTGTGATGTTGTTGTCGGCAACACGTGCAATTTTTATTCCATTTACCCGCACGTGGAAAAACCTGAGTAAATAAAAATCTCCACCTCAGTTCCGCATTTTACTGACAAATAAATATCGCGTGGAGAGTCAATTTGCAACACCACTGGAGTCCAGTCAGATAAGATTCATCATTAAAGATCCACTCCACCCGCACCCGGGTTTCCCGCCCAATCAAGGACGACGTCTGATACTCTCAAAAATCACCCAACCATGAGACCAAAGAAAATACTTGTTGTTGAAATATAAATTTACATTTTAAATTTTATATTTTAATCATAACAATCTGAATTTAATCAGATATATACCTGGTTTCAATTTATGAAATTGAATTTGAAATGCAATTATCTTATAGTTAAAGTTAATAATCGATATAACAAGTGTTTACGTTTTCAGTTTGTTACGCACTGTTTTTGTTTGTCGGCATTGGATTTTCCAGGTTCCGCATCTTTCTTATCTTGTAATCGCGTATTACTCATTACACTTAACATTACGTACTTTCTAACTAAATTTTAATGCTTGAAAAAATGAATGGTTTCGTCCAAGAATAAAAAAATAATGCAGGATTCTTATTTCAGGATCCCGCCAGTCTGGACACTGCAGTTATCTCGCACTTCCCTTTTTCCATCACTAGAGGATGTCATCAAAATTAATGGGACATTCAATATAGCCCCATTTATTTGTTGATTCATAATTTTTTTTTTTTTACTTATTTATTTAAAAAGTAAATTTTTATGTTTTTTGAAATCTGTTTTGGTTTTCAACACTTCAGACAAATGTTTGTGGCTTCTATGTCTAGATCTGCCTACATTAAGAAATTTGATTACTTGTATGTCCAGCAAAACAAAAGTAGTGTGACATGTCAACGATTGGTCATACAGATATCATCACACCCATTGCAAACCCCTTGCTAGTTATCCTCATTTCGGACTCACTGTCTTGATTTATTCGTGTTTTTCAACAGCCCACAAATCACTGCTAAGTCGCACAAATAAATGTACAAAAAAAATAATCAAAATCCCATTCATAAAATTAAATATATATATATATATATATTTTTTTTTAAACCCTAAATTAAGTTTTTACGCTCATTTTACATTTTATTCATCTTTTTGACTATTTTAAATTTTTTGATTTTTTTTTTAGAAAAATAATAATTCCAGACTACATAATTGTACTTTTATACCTTTTGTCGACAGTAATATTTCATTATAACTGCTGCATTTAGATTAGGAGTTGTCACATTTGATCAGTAACAAGTCACATAATGAGCAGCCCCCACACAGAAAAGGTAATAAGAATTACCGTCTGTCTCATTAATATTAATAATTTATTAATTTTTGCGTGGCTACCATTCAAGGCAAGAAATTAACTTTTAAAGACGTTGTTTCAGACTAATCAACTATTCATCGCCCACTTATTGTTCTAATTAGACTAGACAGGAAATCAAACAAAAGCGCAAACTTTGAAAACGTATTCACATGCGTCAAAGGTATTAAACTGAGAAAACCTCGAAATGAGATTTTTTAATTAATAAATTAGAAATTTAAATTCACCTCTTGTCTTCGAATTTCAGAATCTTCGAGATCGGAGCACACGTCTTTTCCAATGGTTTCCCTCCAATATTTAGACTGTCTTTGTTTTGTGGGAGCTTTGCGTCCATTACGACACATTTGAACCAGTGGATCGTCTTTAAATGATGAAGGTGGTGAAGACGAAGGTGACACGGATAAACCACTGTCCACGGAAATTGGTGATGACGAAATCTTCACTCCACTCCAAGATCTCTGCAAAATTCAAAAGAAAAAATTACAATAAAAAAAATTAATTTTCTAGGAAAATAGTATTATTCAAATAAAGGATAATTTGTTGACACACCCATACAAAGTAATTATAATTAATGGATTTACCTGTAGCGCTTCACCCACTTTCATCACTGGACGGACGGGAGAGAGCAGATTAGCAAACGATGCTACGCGGGATAATCGCTTTTTGCGGCGTGCAGGTTCTCTGAAGGGGACCTCCAAGCTACAGACACTGAGGCAATCCGAATCACTTTCACGGCGCTTTCTTTTACGCTAGAATTAAAAAATAAAAGAAAAAAAATAAATAAATAGTTTTAAACAAATAAAATAAATAAATAAATAAATGCTCTTTTCGACTTGTTTTAAGCATGTTGTTATCCTACCTTATTAGAGATGACGGAGAGCCAAAAGGCAGCAAACATATTCAAGCGACAAACTCAGATAAAATGAGTGCAAGGCGAAATCTAGAGCTCCTGCCAATGTCAATGTGGACAGCACCGCTAAGCATCATGGGCAGGATGAAAGCGTGCGCACACGTGTAAATTCACAAGCTACGCGATAACCGTGCAACAGGTGAAATGACCCGACATTTTTTAAAAATATTTCATTGACATTGCGATCTGTTTAATTTAATTTTTCTAAAAAATAAAATTGTTATTTTTGATTTAAAAATGGTGGATGAACCTGGTGATGATAATAATGGCGGGTTGTTATGTTTTTCTGAGGTAGCCATCAGTCTGTGACCTCAAATAACCTTAGCCATAGGCTGTTTAAGGATCCACGTGCAAACATAGGAAATGAATTGATCAACCAAATAATTATGGGTTTTATAGTTTGTGAATAGTTCAACTGATTCCACCCAGCAGGAGTCAAACTTGTAGGAAGTGCTCGAAAACACGTGCTTAACTCGTACTACTGGTTGCGAACAAGTTATTTCCATCTATTGTGCCAGATGAAATAAAAATAAACAATTGTATTATGTAACTATTGACACAAAATGTTAGACTTCATTGTGTATTAGATTTGCGAGTATAATTTCGAATTCAAATCGTATTGTACTATTTTTTAATATGTTAAACAAGTGTTCATAAATACATATGTGATGGGCACGTGTAACATTGAAGTGCAACGTTTGAGGTATGACTTGAATAAAATATAAGCTGCCAAGAAAATTCGATTGAAATTAGAATTCAAAACTAACTCACAAATCGTGTTTTTACTTTGGAGGCTATTTTTCTTGTTTATATTAATATTAAATACGAATAATTTTCAAAGGCATAGTAAGCCGTAACTAGTAAAAAAAAATTGTTTCCAGCTCCGGAATTTAGGTACGAAGATTATACGAAGGTATATATGGAATTTTAAAAATTCTCACTGTTTTTATTCCAAACATCGGTTCTGCAAATTCATTTTCACCTCCGCGTAATTTATCCAAAAACCTAAGATAGAAAAGGAGGTTAGGCTTAAAGGCGTTTACAATATTGAATTACTATGAAAATTATTTTTCTGTTGTTCGAGAAAATTATACATTACCTCTCGCTTCTTCGTAAAAGTTTGTTTCGTGTTAGCATGTTTTTCGGTTGTTGCTGTTTTGTTTTACAGTAAACCAAAAGCTATTTAAGGAAACTCCTTAAAATTACCGATCCTACTGAACTTGAATTCAAACTCCAGCGGCTGTGTCGATCAGCCAATCAGGAATGAGACCGCTTCCCGGGACCGGTCGCATAATTTGATTGTTCAAGGACTACAATCTTGATTTGCTTTCTGTATATTGTCGCATCTAAATTTGCTCGGTAGAGATGCAACGTGCAAATTAAAAAAATTTGTTATTTATTTTAATTTTCAGTATTAAAAATATTTAATATATTTTATTTTTACATTTTTACATTTTGTTAGCATAAATGCATCCCGTGGCAAAAAATTAGAAAGTGGAATAACCTCTGCAAAAATAATATATGCAAAAAAATAAAATGCATCAATTAATAATTGATGCATTTGCTAATTTTGTGTATATTATTTTTAAAAGAAGTTAAGAATGAATACGGTTTCTGGTTAATTGATTCACTAATCATTTCACTAAAAAAAATTTATGTGGAAAAGTACAACTGTACAACTGTAAACAAAATGTGCACACGTGCGAATCAGTTGGGAATTTCTTAGCCAAGCTAGAAGACAAAATGGTATTTATAGGATAAGCATTAATAATGAAGTCACTAATTTCTTGGTGCACTCCTTTTAATTAACGAGCTTCTAATGAAATTTCGGAGTCTCAAAACACTTTATTTTGATAATCACACCGTACCTTCCCTGCATGACAATACCAAAATAAAGCGCAGCAGCTTTTACAAATTATTTGCAACCGGAACTTAATTACACAAAATACAGTACAGTACTAAAAAAAAAATGAATTCGGAGTTTATATAATCCTATCCTGCCAGCTACAGGTCAGTATTGTTTTTAAAGTAAACATTCCTTGAAAAATACCGTAACTAATTAACATATTCAATATACCGATCGCAATATACATTCGAAAACAAAGCAAAAACGTATCAGCTTTGAATTCAAATGCAGTGGAAAGTTTCGCCAATTTGTAAACAACGTACAAGAAATTAAACAACGTCTTTGACTTTAATTTATCATCACTTAATCAAAACATCACCAGCTGTGAATCTACAAGAATCTGCAAAACGGATAACATTTTCATCAAAAACTAACATCAGATAGTTATTATACATAATTTTATTTCCTGTAATGGACAGTGTTGAGCTGTGCCCCATTGGTCGCGCACTGTGCAGGACCTTGATATTGTGTAACCAACATGCAACAGGCTTCACAATGCGCAATAACTCTCTCGTTGTTCTCGTATCGCACAGGTGCATTCCCGGGTAATAACTTACCCACGCAAACCAAGAAAATAATATCTAGAAATCAAGTTACATTTTAACGAATATATGCCTCTTTTCAGACCGATTTGTTGATACACTTTTTTTTATTAATATACACTTTTAGTTGGGTGGCTTCTGTTATGTTATATCACGTGACATATTGAAAAATGCCAAGTGTGTTTAGTGACAATTTCAAAGGCCAAGAGGTCGTTTATCGTTGAATTGAAAGGTAGTGGGCGGATGAAGCACTAATCAATACCAATTGCAATTGGAGTAGCAATTGCATCGGTTCGGATCGGGTGCGAGTGTGCAACTTACTTGAGCTTACTTGCTGTATCATTGAAACAGTTCCTATGACAACATTCTCTTTTCATTTTGTGATTGCAGATGACTTATGGATGGATGTCGAAACTATTTGTTTACAATCAGGTCACACACCTGAAGGAAGCCGCAGTCCATTAAAATGAAAACAAAAAGAAAATAAAGAAAATTAAAGTTCTCGTTTAATTCTCCAGAGTCAATTAAACATACGTACATACATGTATAAATTAAATCCTAAATGCACAATTTTATTTTTAGATCTGCATTATATTAGGTTTGCTGCCCTCTTTATTTAATTGTTGTGCATTACTGTATCATTGGTTGTCAATCTAGATAATTAGAAAAATATCGATTGATGGTAGTTTTTGACTTTTTGTTTACTGGCTGTGATATTTTTTATTTTATTTATTTATTTTTTAAAAATTACTTCGGTAATTAATATTTAAAAAAATAATTTTTGCTAAAGGAAATTAATGTTATCGTTCTCTGATTTAAGATTGAAAAAAAAGCACTCTAATTTTCCAGTCCAATTAATTAGATGCCAGTGACTTGATCATTTCCTTCGTCGAGGGATCAAGTCCCTTGCCTTGTCGGTTTTTTACTCTGACAACATCACTCCGTAGTCGTACCCTAGTTGAAAGGAGATGAGATAATGACCCAACTCAGGAGAAATTGTTATTAATGTCACAATAAAAGAAAAAAATCCTTTTGAAAAGAGGCTGTAATCACGAACTTGTTTGGGAAAACAGTATAATGAAAAGCAAATTATATGAAGAATTTAATATCGTATTTTTCGGCAATGATTATAGTGAACTTTGCAGTAAAATGGACGCAATTTGAAAATATTGTCCATATAATGCGGCACATTAAATTAAGTGAATCAATTTTTTTTTTTTTTAAATTTGATTTTGAATATTACTTTTGTTTTGATTATGCATCTAAATAAATGAACTTGTCCTTGACATCTACATGCGCCTTGACCGGCTCCCAGACTTTTTATATTGATAGCACCACACATTTACAAATAATTGGTGCAGTCTATTAGATTGCAGCAGTTACGGCGCCAATTTTATGATGCAAGCTACTTATATTTTTATTTCAAATAAAATGCATTAAATAAACCAGTCCATTATCGAAATTTTCCCATTAACCTCAACCCATCCACGAGTTAATCTAATATCATTTTTAAAGCGTAGTAAATAACTAAATTTCTTGTAGCCAAATGTAAATATTAACTACAGGTAGTTTATTATTTTGCCACTAGACCGCACAAGTGCGTGAAGCGTGAGTTATGTTGAACGTTTGAACAACAGATGTTTTGTTTTGTTGGTCGATTATCAACAAGGTACTGGATAACGAAATTTGATGGCTTTTACTGACGGAGATTTTGATTCCCTGCGCCTTCCTCGCACATCTACTCCAAGGATGAGCGGGGTAAATGAATTTGATCTTGTTGAATTACAAAGAATTCTGGAAGACGAACGAATGAGAAATGAAGAGCATCGACAGAATTTTTTAATATTGAAGACGGAACATGATAAAGTGATTCAAGAATTCCGCTTTGTGCAAAACGAGCATCTAAAAAGCGACAAATGAATTGAGAGAAGTGAATGAAAAATATAAAAGCGGAATGCAGCAATTAAGGAGGAA
This sequence comes from Strigamia maritima, assembly GCA_000239455.1. NCBI lineage: Eukaryota > Metazoa > Arthropoda > Chilopoda > Geophilomorpha > Linotaeniidae > Strigamia > Strigamia maritima. The sequence continues at coordinate 56,234 of JH431580.1, forward strand.
ACTCATTACCAAGCAAACTGAAATTGAGGAATTAAAATCGGATGTAATTAATTAAGTAATATCAATTTTAGTATTAAAAACTGTATTTTTTGTTGTTTTATTTCAGAGAATACCATCACAAAATTTGGCGCTATTGAAATTGAGAGTTCAGGAAGAAATAGACATAGCATATAGAGAACGATTTGCACTTGTCGAGGAAGAAACTGAGCAATATAGATCCGAATGCAACAAATTACGTTATGAATTAGCCTTTAGAAAGAGTGAATTTGAACATTCGCAAGCCACATATGCTCACATTCAAGATGAGATGAAGCTAAAACACCAATCTGACGTATGTATATATATATATATATATATATAGTATCCCTTTTTTTAAGTTAAAAGATTGTACAATCTTATAATTTATTTTTTATAGCTTATTTCTTTACAAAAACAAAATTCTGATTTGCAATTTACATTGGATGAGCAATTGCAAAATCGCGGAGAAGAGAAATTAAACAAAGCTGTACGGGAAAATACGGAATTGCAGAAAAGATTACGAAGTTTGACTGAAGAGTTACAAGAAATGCAAGCTCAAAAGGAAACTTCCACTATTCAAGCTGAAAATTTACAACGTTTACAAGCCAAGCAAAATGCTGAGCACATGACTAATGTTAGAGCAATGGAAGTACGTATCGCAGATGGTTGAAAACCGTATTTAATAAATTTAGTTACATTTATTTGCAACAGTTAGAAAATTCTACATTGAAGCATCAACTGGAGCGAGTTCAAGCTGAATTGAAGCAGCAGAGAGAACATGAAGTGGAACTAACGGCTGAAATTCAAACTCAGCAGTCGGAAAAAAACCAACTTATGTCGCAATTGCACGAAATTGAATTTAAAGCGAAGATCGATATTACAAATTCAAAAATCGAACTTACTAAACAGAAAGGAGAAGTTGAACGAGAGAGAGATAAACTTGTTATTGATATTCAAGATTTAAAAAAAGATTTTGAAATAATCAAGAAAAAGAATCAGTCACTTAATTCAATGATGATGGAAAAGGAAAAAGAAATGCAGAGAAAAATGTCGATTTTTCAAGAAGAAGAGTGGAATAAACATAAACGGACTGAGACTGAGAAGTAAGTCGTGTTGTTGTTTGTTGTTTTTTTTTATTATTTTTATTTTGTTCGTTAAGATTTGAATTAGAAGTTAGAATTCAGGAAATGGAACGGCTGAATGTTGATTCTGAACATGAGAACCAAACTTTGGTTTTAATGGCCGAAGAGAAATCAAAGATGATGTTAAAAGAAAAAGAAATGTTGGAGAAAGAATTAGCCAATTTAAGGTTGGGCTTCAATATAAACTTTAGTTGATTTTTAGTTAATATTTATTTAATTATTTCTAGAGAAAATGGCCCAGAAATTGTCCAATTACAGTCGGAACTAAAGTATTGTAAGCAAGAGAAGGAGAATTGCGAGTCGGCCATTAGAGAGTTGCGAGAAAAAATTCGAAGGGAGTTTGATGGAGATGTACAGGTATATTCGAAATTCACATTTTTAATTTGGTGGATTATTAGTACTTTAAATAGATTACTAACCTCGACATCGAGCGACAACGCGTACAAAGTGACCGTCTTCTCATGAATGCACAAATCACATGGGAAGAGCAGAAAAGCCAATTAAATAACCGCATTTTGTCATTAGAGAATCAACTCGGCCAACTCCATTCCAAGCACCATGATGATAAGAACAATAGTCAAACTGTAAAAAAAAATTAAACAGAAATAAATTTCTACTTAATTTTTACTTTTTCTTACTAGAGAATCAGCAAATATCGACGTGCAATTACCAAACTTCAGAATCGCACCAATTTACAAAAAGCGCGAATCGATGAACTGGAAACTGAAACTGAAATTTTAAAGTAATTGCGGAGCAAAAATATTTATAAAAAATAATGACTGTTTATTTTTTAAGGCGAAATGTTACTCTGGATGAACACAGGTCCGTTCAAAAACAGCTGCGATATTTACAGCGTAAACACGACGAATTTCGGACTGTAATGGTGACCAGTGATCCGTCAGCAATTTCACTAATAAATGAAGTACCGAGACCTCAAACATGCTACCGAGATGGAGCAGATTTGGACGAATCCAAATGGGACGTTAAATCCGACTTGGACCGTAAACTTGAAATTGAACAAGTAAAGGAAAGAATTCTAAAATTGGATGGGCAACAGAAACAACAGATGATCGAACTAGAAACAGAACCAAATACTTTTGAAAAATCATGAGAAAAGAATTATTTAAAAATATTTTAAAATTTTTATATATTGACAATGTTTTTTTTATATCTAAGTATATCTATTTATGGGAATGGATTTTTTTTAAATATATTGTATAACGATTATATATATATATATGTATATTTTTTTATAAAAGTTTTATGCATTTTATTAAATATTCAATATTTGAAATGAAATTTTGAATGATTCGTTATGAAAAATACAAATTAACGTCACAATTTTTATGAAGAGTTGAATCCCATGAGTGTTTTCGCCATTTGGCTTTCTTCCCTTAACGTTTCACTCGCGTATTTTTCTAACAACTCTTGTTTTTTCCTTCTTACTAAGGCTTCCTCAATCTGAAAACATACAAATGATAAGAAATAACATAAAAATTGATAGAAAAATTAACATTTTACCTCTTTCTGCGAAGGCACCGGAACATGCGCTATAAACCTCTGTTGATTGTTTTCCATCTCCGAAGTCTCCTCCATCTCTTCTTCAGACTAAAACACAATAAATCAATTCTTACTATCAATAATATGAATTTATATTCAATGCATACTTACATCTGGATCTACTGCCACTGCGTATATATCGGCCTCTTCAATTTTCTTCGTAGACATTCCAACAAATTCTTTTTTCTGCGTCCATTCCCCAACACATTGAGCTACAGCTAATTCAAAAACAAAATGTAAAAAACTCGCCATGAAATTGTTAATCCGTGTTACATACCTATTTTTTCAGCTTCAGCTTCCAGTGGTACAAGAATTCCATCATCTTCATCCCGATAACCGTAATAATCAGCATCAATATCTTTCATAAGCTCAGCTCTAGTTTTGCGTGGTGCTGGTGGTGGTTCTCGTTCAAATAGTTCTCTAACACCCGGTAGATCTTTAGCAGCGCCGAAATATTTGTATCCACGGTTTCCAGGAACTTCTTTCCCTTCGTGATCCAGCATTCGAGGACCTGCCCTCGTATAATCGGGTCCACCTAATTCTCTGATACGGTACTCCCAATGTCGTTTTTCTCGAAGAAGTTTGTTGATTTCGTCGTTTAGATCGCGAATTCTGAATTCGCCTAAGCCAGCTGTGAATTGGAAAAATTAAAATTAGATATTTTGTATTTTGTAATTAAAAATAATTATTACGAGAATATTACCGTTTTGTATTTGGGTAACTTTTTTCGATATTTCTCGGATTATTTGAACTCTCCATTTTTCAGATTGTGGTATGCTGTCACATTGCGAAGCTAAATACGGTCTTCGATCCTAATAATGCAATTTTCAAATATATTAGACAATAAAACATGACTAAAAGTTCAAAATATTACTTTGTCTTTTCCCGATTCGGCCAACTGTGCCGCCCGCCATCGGGCTAAAGTAGTCCTATTAATATCAGAGCATTAATATTTGTTTATTCGTTCACTTTTCTTTCAACTTACATGGCTTTTTCCGCATTTCTCGCCTGAAAATATAATTAAATATTAAAATAAGTTTTTGTAAATTAAAATATAAACTATTCAATAATTACCATTTTGGTTGCGTAGTATAAATCCCAGGGTTAATCTGTTTTCGGACAAACCACCTTTTTATTTGTTTGGTTACCTATAAACTTTTACCGGGTTGAAATAACGTCCATTTTAGATACCTTCATGGTAATCGTAGGTTCTGTGATCGACGTCATATATTCTCGATTCTAAACGACATGACTTTGCATATGTTTGTGGGGTCCTGACACCTTGCGGGAGTATTCAAAAATAAACTGTTAAGCCTAGGACGCTCGCCATAATATTGTATAGCGGGATATTTAAATTAGCCTACATTTTTTACTAACAAGTAAGACATTATTATAATATAAATTAATTCTTTATTTTTTGTTACATTTTTATACGAATAAATTATAACGACAAAATTAATGATTTAATTAGTGGGTGTGTTGTGCTTTAAACCCACTAAGCATATTAACTATATTTGTAATATTAAGGTCTGCAGTAGAAGCAGAATCAAATCCCATTTTTGATTGTCCACCACCAAGCAGTCCGCCTAGGATATTCGGAAGCAACACTTTAACCACTTGCTTTACAATCTCTGCAAAACAAAACAAAATAAATCTTAAATATACCTACTACACAATTAAGATACGGCACGGTATGAATTGTTCTACATTTACCTACTACTGTGCCAACTAAGTTCCCAATCATTGCTTGGCAACCGGTCATATCTGTCATCTGTCTGTAATACGGAGGTGGATAATGACTAGTTGCACAAACCAAACCGAGAACGCAACTAATAAGAACCAAAGTGCGAAGCATTTTCATCGACTTGAAGAAAATAATGTTTCTTTGCAGTCACAATCTCATTTTATATACTGCTAGAATTAGGTAAACAGTGGGAAAATAAATGTCAACATTCATTCGACATATAGTTCATGCTATAAAAAATATCCTGAAAATTTATGTTTTGTCATCAAAGTAGTTTAGTTTATCAAGTGTTTTGTAAAAATGTCCTCTTAACCTGAGTAAACAATTGTTTTATTGTCATGTTTATTTAGGTTCATTTTAAAACCTCATTATTTTTTTTTTTAGAGAATTTCTTTCTTTTATTCAATTTTTTTCTTTCTCTATTTTCCTACTGCTTTCTATTCAAAAATTTTATGAAATGGTACATAAGCTAATAAAAAAAGTGAATTTTTCTTTCGTATACCTTAATTAAAGTTCAGATATAATGCTTTTTTGATAAGAAGATAGGCCTATTTAAACAAGAAAATTGCAATTCTGCTTTTGTCTAAATGTGTAATTAAAGTGCGAGTTATCAGTATTACAATTGGCTTATGATCAGCTTTAATCTTATCAACAAACCACTCCATTTGCATGACAACGTATTTTGAGACACTTTGTCAGCAAAAAATCATCTTTTATTAGTACTTTTTCATTTTACAAACACCTAAGCAAACGATAAACAGTCAAAATCAAAATTCTAAAATTAAGTTAAAACAATTGATTTTGTAAATATTACCATAATGACAAATATCAAAACTTGTCTATAAAAATTCATTATGCTATACAAATTTTTGTATCTTTATAATTTACTTTTATCTCGTTTATTTATAAAATGTAATAAACTTCAGCTCATCTAAACTAATACAAAACATTCTGTATCGATCTTCTTTTTGAAATGCAAAAACAATTTTAATAATGTGATATTTGATTTCATCAAATCTTTTATTTTCAATTATATTTCTATGATTCTGCCTTTTAGAAAGTGAAAAACAAATATAAAAGTAGAGCACACACATACATTTTTTACTTTTCATTATGCAACGAAGCAAAGTCCAACGGGCAGCAAATTGCACAAAAGCGAAATAGAAAATCGTGTCTTATGAAGTATACAGAGAAAAATTTTATTAAACATTTGTATATCTTTATTCACATTATTTTATTTCTTTACTTTACCCATTTAATTAGTTATCGTAAACATTGGCATTGAAGTACGGTGGGTTTGGTTCGCGTCACTTCGACTATAAAACTCCTTATTTCTGTCTATTTTAAGCAGCCTGAAAAACGCTTCTCTAAAATCCCGATTCTTCCATCCATAAATCAATGGATTAACCGAAGATTTACCCAAATAAAAACAAACGGCCCACCTTTTGTACACAATCCAAGAATTATTATCTCCCTCTTCGAGTTTTATAATTGGGTACATAATAGCAATCAGGTACGGCGTTAATCCTAAAAGACACACCCCCAAAACTAAACCCATCATTCTGCTCGTTTTTGTTTCTCTTTTCAATGACGGGATGATCGCATTGACGCCCACCGGCGGTATGTTCTTCAGATGCCTCCATGCCTCGCGAAAAATACAGTAATACAACCCTAAAGTGATAATCAAGGTAAAAAACACATGAAAACTGACGGCCAATAGAGTGTAAATGGGTTTCACAATATATCGCAAATCACATTCTTTGCATTTGTGGACGCATTCAATTTGCAAATCTGCTTCCCAAACGTTGACACCCATCAAGGGAAGTGCTGATACAATGCCAACATAGGCCCAACCAATTACAATCGATTTTACAGCCCATCCTGTATTCATGATGCGGTGGTACGACAGAGGATGAATGATAGCAACATAACGTTCAACTGCAGCACCAATGTTGCTGAACATTGACGAGATAGTTGGGAATAGCACGGTAAAGTAACGCAATAAACACGGAGTACGTTCACACGTCCATGAAATGTGGAAATAAAAGAGCACATAATATGGAATGCAGATTCCAACTAATAAATCAGCCACGGCTAAACTCACCACAAAAATGTTTGTATTGGTGCGCAAATTAGGAAAACGGATGACACTCCAAATGACCACCGAGTTTCCAAAGATTGCTATTACGGCTATGATGACATCGACAATGACTACCAAAATAACTGTCGTATTCGAGCTGTCTAGTTTCTCACAATGTGTGATATTCTTCATTGAAAATATGTCAGGTGTTTGCTGGACCGTGAATACTTTTCAATTAGTTGTCAAGTTTTTATCTTCCAGTCACTTGAACCGGTTTTTTCCCTGACGTCACAGAAGAATTTGTTTTTTTTTCTTCAATTGCACGCGTTTGCACGTGCCCTTGGCCTTTTAAGCCAGGAAATTGTTATGTACGTCATTTCACGGCTAGTTCAGTACACCATCTGGTGATAACTTATGAGAAAACGACAAATAAATCATATAATTATATTTTATAAAAAATGTTTACACATTACTTTCAAAGAATTTTGTTTAATTTCATACATTCCTAAAAAAATACATTCGAAAATTTTTGTACTCTCAAACTAAACTGATGTACAAATAAATTGAAAACTATTGCCAGACGATCGAAAATTTAATGTTCGCCAAAGTTGAGAATTTGAATCTGAAATGTGATGATGAACTGGCAGATGTAGACTTGATTAGCAACACTTCTTTTTGCAAGCTGTGATGATTAACTTGCACTTCGCATATTCCCAAGCAATGGTACACGTATCTGCATCACACGGAAGATCGTACTTCTCTGAGAAGCATTCCGGTGGGTTGCAACCTTTGGGCTCTTTTTCCCTCGAACTTCGACACATTTTTCCATAACTTTGACACACAGTTCGTTGGGTTGGTAATCTGGAACATCAACTGTCACAGTCCACAGATCCGGTCCATTGCACACAGTTCCTCGTTTCTTAGCACATCTAAAGTAATATTGCATTTATATCTTATTGTATTGTATTTATTGATTACAGCAACAGTCGAGCCTATTTGCCTTCTTAAAGTTTTTATTAAAATATTCTTAATTTTCTACTTACTCTTCACAAGCCATTACACGATCATTTCTTCACGCGTAAAGGTTTTGATGAAATTGAATAAATTGAATGAATTGAAGTTGATAACAGCACAACAGTCAAGCCTATTTGCCTTCTCAAAAATTTTAAAAAATATTCTGAATTTTTTACTTACCCTCCACAAGCCATTACACGACTATGTCCTCACGCGTAAAGATTTTGATGAAATTGAATGAATTGAAATCACTATAAGGTGAAGAACGGGACGATTTAGATTAGTCTTACAAAAAATTTCGATTGAATTGTCCAAAAATAACTACTAACTAATGTTCTTTTATATTGTTATCGTATGCAAACTGCTACATTGTAAGCAAAAACAACAATACATCATGCCTGTATTATTATTATTTTCAAGTTATATATTATGTTCGTTTTTTTACTAATAAAATAATGGCAATGGCTTTTTATTTACCTACAGATAAAAGCTTTTCTGTTACTTAGAAACACTTTTTAAGTGGAATATTAGTAAGTGTTACTAAGTAATTTTTAAGTGTGAAACAGATGTAAAATAATGATACTGTGTTGAACAAACAGGCATTCACCAGTTCAGTTATATACAAACCGTAAATTTAAATATGATGTAAGTGGTATAGAAGCCTTGGTGGAGCCCTTGCATCGTGATGTTCTCGAACAGCGCATCACCAGGAAATGTGTGCATTTTAATTCTACAATATTATTAAAAATAACGGATTTCCTGGTTGTGTGGTTGTGTGTGAGTTAGCTAGTTAAATTTGTAAATTAAAAAGAAAAAATACTTATTTTTATAAACATTTTTATTACTCTGAAATCAGATAGTAATGAGAGTGAGACGTTTGTCAACACACACACACCTGAAAAGATTCTCAGTTTCTTTCCATGTTCTGTTAATATCCAATTAAATTTTTATTTGTAAAACAGATATAATTTTCTATAGGCAACACAATTAAAGCACTTAACAAAGTTTTAGAGATATCCGTAAAAACTGGAAGAAAAAAATTAAACATTTGGAACAACTCTAAAATGTATTTTTTTGTTGCTAGACATGAAAACACTTGAGAATCACGTTCACGACTGACGGGCCTAATTTAGGCCTTACTTATTAAAAGTAAATTCATGTATTATGCGAATTTGATTTTGTAATTTTTGTGTTTCATAAAAATCTACATTTTTTTCGTGTTTATATTTCTAAATCCTTCAGCTTTGATTTGAATCACTTATCCTTTGACCAATTAGAACACATTTTGTTTTGTTTTTATAAGTCTGAAAACTTTGAATGGTAATAATACTTATACAAAACACATGTAAAATAATGGACAGAAAATGAAAAACTGTAGACAAATTAATTTTCATTTTTTTTCCCACCAACAAATAAGCCTAAAATCTACAGAAAGATATGTCCACGCAAATGGTAAAATATTGACTATCGAGACTAAAATTTTCAAATTGAAGCTGCAAAATAGTCACAGGCAAAGATTTTTTTTAGCTACATTTATAAAATAGATTTTTATTTTTACTATTTTTCCTTATTTATATTTATATTTATTTATTTATTTAAATCCAATTTAAATCCATCAATGATCACAATCTCGTATGTATGTTCCTGGGTCAGTTTTCTCAAGTTGGTGCCATCAAGTGGCGAAATTCAACACGACACTTTACTATAAACAGTCACTCTACCTTTTGGAAGACTAATGAATCACTGGGGAATCTAATTTTATTGATTTAGCTGTTCATTTGCATCTTCATTAGCCTTTTAATTCTATTTAGCTTCTAATTTTGTTTGGAAAATTAGGTATTAATTCTCATGTCAAAAATGTATGAATAAAAGCTGTTATATTAACAATAAAAAAACGACAAAAATTCACTCTAATAGTTGGACATTTTGAGGCTGAAATCAATTTAAAATGAGGCATTTCAGGTTTATTCCCCCCTTTTATTTTTAATTTCATATAGATTTAAATTTAAAACCTATAAATTTTCTTTCTTTGCATAGAAATATTTATTTTTTAGATTTTTTAGATGTACTTTTCTTATTTTATGTGTTTATGTAGCAGATAACAGACACCAGAGGGCGACACGTGAGCAAATTATAACATTTTTATAGCAACAAAACAGTTTAACAAGTGACTACAGTATATATTCCCTAAGGGAATATTCATTTTTGGTTTCTTTTGATAGATCAGTGCTAATTTCTTTATTCACATTCATTGCAACTCCTCTACACCAGTATAATTAATTCACTACATTTATTTACTATTCTGGTTTTGAATTTTAATTAGTGTTGTGACTTATATACTTATACTGTACTGAACTAATAATATATTGCAGACAATTTTTCCTTCCTTTAAAAACAAGAAAATTAAGAGATATGTAATTAATAACAGTTAAATGGCTTTATCTCTAACTCTGTTTGATTGTCACTCCCCTATATTCAGCTATACTAGTAAGAAATAAAATTATAATTTTTTTGTTTACCAAAGAAAAATTAATTTAAAAAAAAATCTATTCGGCCCTCTGGTGAAAAAGAAGTTTTTATAATTAATAAAATAAAATATCACATATAAAATTAAGAATAAAAATAAATTAGGAATAAAAAAAATTAGCCTCAATGAATTAAATTTAAAAAACAGTCCTGGCAATTTTTAGCACTTCCTCTACACTGAAATATTTTATAGAGGAGAAACATGTGAACAAGTTTATACCACTAGAGAGAAGACACGAGACAGTAATTGCTAAAAAATAAAATTAAAAAATGTTTAAAAAGATAAAATTACAAAAAAAATAAAAAACCACAAAAAATCCTCTTCTACGATAAATTTTTAGTGTAATTTTATTTTGAAGAAGTGTCTTATATGTTTATTTTCTCTCTCCCCTTCTTTTTTTTATTTTTTTTTAGTAAGAATATGTGAATTTTTCGTAAGCAAGATGTCTTATTTAGTTGTCACATGGCAGCAGCACAAACTCATCGTGGCACTAATAATTTCTTCAATTCTATATATATATACATTTCCATAGATATACATGTATATATATATAATTAATCGCTTCGCATTGAGACCAGAGATTCAGTAAATCTTAGTCCAACTCCAATACCAATTTTTGTCATTAAAATAATACTTGTTAGCATTTCGGCTTTGCTTAAAAAGCCAAAATAAGTCGATTTTTAGGCTTTGACTACAAGTCCATAAACTCATCAAAAGTTTCTATAAATTACACGCCTAAATTTGATCCTCAGCTTTAAAAACGGTCTCAGCACTTATCCTTAAAACCACAATAAGATCAACAGAAAATGTAAACGGTAAATGTAATATTAGAGACCTTGAGTAAAAGAAGAAAAAAAGATTTACACAGTTCCAGATTCCATCTGACTTGATTGAAACTAAAGATGATGGTCGAAAACGAAATCTTTCTCCACCAATCAGGCACAAGACAAACCAATTGAGATGGTTTTCGATTCGTCATAAAACCCACAATAAAGAGTTGATTTGTTTGGAAATAACTCTTTAAAATTGCGTTTTAGAGAGTAGAAATCCGTACAATATTTGGTGAAGTGGTTGCAGTGCTTGGTGTGGCGATTGATGAGTCGTTGTCTGAATTGGACGTAGGAGTAGCAAGAGTCACCAAAGCTGTAGTCACTGTAGTCGAATTTGTTGAGTTAGGTCGGCTGTTGGGCGGACTGGCCGAATAAGTAGCGATGGTGGGAACTAAAACCATGCTGTTGCCTCCGGAAGGAGGATTTGGATTTAGATGGACATTAACATTGAGGCTGGAGCGGGAATGTCGCCTCGGATAAGGGTAAGGTGAATGTGGTGGATGGTGATCCGGTGTTGATCTGTTCATAAGTCTCGTTTGAACGTCCGTAAGTTCGTCTTCGGTGCTGAACTCAGATGATACTCCACTGTTTTGCTATGAGGTGAAGTACAAGTATGTGTTATTCAATCGAAATTAATGAAATAAAATCAAACAAAATCAAAATGTCAAATAAAATGCAAAATTCAGTAAAATCAAATAAAATTACTGCAGTTTAGCAAATAAAAACAAATAAATAAATACAGTAAATAAAAGGATTGTGCAAAAAATAGAAATATTGTTAGAATTTATGCAATAGTAGAGGCATACTGTCATTTTTATTTTACTACTTTGTATTATTGTATCGATTGTTTAATTTGACTAATTAATAAGGGCTGAAGTTGTCACGTGTAGTGTATTTTAAAGCGGCGCATAAAGCGGGCAAGCTAGTAGAGCTCGTAACAATAGGTGCGTTCAATCCTGAAAAGGAAAAGTCACTTCTCCTTATCTGCCTTATGGAAAAGTGACTTCTCAATGAACACACTTAAATTGTTCATGCATTTTCATTTTCATTTGTATTTTTATTGTTTCAACTGTGGAATAAAAATTAGATATCGTTGATAAAATTGTCTATTCCGGTACCAAAGTCAAAAATGGTACCAAAGGTAAAAATGGTACCAAAGTTAAAAATGGTACTGTTTGGAGTCGTGTTCCAAGATGGCTGCCACTTTTGTTAGCACTGAGCATGTGCAGTAAGAAGTGACTTCTATAAGGCAAAGACGTGAGTTGTGTTTGCCTTTTCTCTAAAGTCACTTAAGTCACTTCTATAAGGCAAATATGACGTAAATTACGTCATATTTGCCTTTTAAAAGTCATTTCAGGCAAATAAGTGACTTTTCTTTTCAGGATTGAACGCACCTACTGTTATGAGGTAAATGAAGTGTTTTCGCTCTAAACGCACCACCTTTGGTGTTAATAGAAAAACACTTTTAAGGAAAATTGAATAATAACCAAATGTTTTTAAAATTCAAATCACGATGCTTTAACGAATGATGAGTAGAAGGCATTATGCCAGTTTGGAAATGTATGCGGTTTTGCGTAATATGTACTGCATTAAAGATGATAGGCTGAGTGCGGTTTTTTCAGTAAATGTCATTAAATAAACTTTCAGACTTGTTAAATTTTTGATTATTACTGACAGTGAGACGTCATGCAATTGAAACTTAACATTTAAAAAACTTTTCATTTAATTAACAAAATCAAAAAAAATAACATCAATAAAAAAAGAGAAAAAAGTAAGAAAATATTTTTAAAATGATTGTAATGCAGTTTTGTAAGTGTTGGAAAAGCAATTTAAAGGTACCCCGAAAAAGAACTTTTGAGCTTAGGAACTAAGATCAAGATCAATGAGTTAAATCACGTGAAGTGTTAGGAAGTTGACCATTTTTTCAGTGCTGCACATCATCCCATTGACAGTTGACACTTTACTGCAAAGCAAATCAAATACTTAAGCCCAAAGTTAAAAGTTGTTGTTTTGATACTCCTCACCACTCCCTAGAGTCTCTACTTACACAACTGCATTAAAACCGTTGGAAAGTTTTGTCGTTTAATAAGAGTTTAATTCTGCTGCAAACAAATAAAACACCCTGTGTATTTAACTTCATGCTTTTGTCAAAAATTGTTTGTCTACAATTTTCAGTAAAAGCTACAAGCTCGCTAAACTACACCCAATGTTGAATTTTGTTTATAAAAAAAAATTAAGATCTTGCTAAGAAATGAAGCAAAATACGAATTGTATTAATGCAATAAAATGTTTTATAGAATGTCTTTTTAAATTATACATTTCCTGTTAACATACATCATCGTCGTGCTAATGAACTTATAGAGTAACTTGTATTTTTTTTCACCACCCGACCCGCTTTGACAGTTACAAGCAAATAAACAAGCAATAATTAAAAATCAATTATTTTTAGTATTTGGATTAAAACCGCAAATAAATTGAAGCATATTCAGCATAAATTAGGTCTGATAATTTATAATTTGAAAAAAATAAAATAAAATTTCCGACAGTTTTTCAGTTCAATTATTTTATGAAACGAAAAGACATTTAAAATTGGGAAAAGTCGACTCAAAACTAACAAGCTTATAAGATTACACAAGACCAAAAAGAAAGGCCATTAAAAAAAAATAACAAAAAATGAAAAAGAAAAAAATGAAAACAAGTATTTTATAATGCTATACTTGTTTTTCTGTCGCAATGATTTAAAAGCAGCAATACTGTATAGTGAATGATTATAATATAAAACATAGTTGCCTACTCTAGGATCACGTATTGTGTCCTAATGCCACTCCTGCCCGCCAGAAGGCCTTAAGGTGCTGTTGGCGGCTTTGCATTGCAAGAAACCGCCTAAAATAGATAATACTCTTATTAACATGTGTTTTGATAAGGGATTCGCCATTCCCTGTCCACTTAAATTTAAAATTCGAATTAAAGTTTTAATTTTTTCCAACATATATTCTTACTTTTAGACCTAATTTATGTTTGTGTTATGCACCAAATATTATTATTAGAAGTAACATTTCAAATTAATTTATTAGTGAAAGATAGAAAATCAATACCTCGCAATGCTAAAACCTGCTCTCTCCAATTGTTTGGACTGTCTGGATTATTGACGACCATAGTCTAGCCCCGAAGCGCATATCAAATAAAATATGCAATACGGAATTTGTTTCTGGCGTCTTATTGCTTTATAGTAATAATAATATAATAGTAAAATAATAATACTAAATCAATACATGCTGATGCTAGCTTTAACTTGGAGTAGTGTCACAAAATATAAACGAAGATAAAACGAGATTTTACTTTTAATCTAGTTTGCAACTCCTCTTCCGTAATTTAGCTAATTCTTGTGTCACATTTCGACAAGGGCAATGGCATTTACTTTTGCATCATTTAAAACACCTAAAATCGTGCTAGTGTGGTCGGTATTATTATCCCTAATTAAAAAAATACCAATTTCCACTTTTGCTTTGTGCATTAGCACACCAAACTTTAATTTCAGTAGAGTCATGACTTATTTAATACTAGAATCATGGTTACAATTCAAAATGCACAGCTACAACAGTTGGAGTAAAAGCACTTTAGCATTAAAGAGGCATATATGGTTTTTTTGGGTACTAAACTCCGTTTCCAAAACATTGCGAGAAACTCCCATTGGTTGCAGCTTGTTTGCTTGCACATTAATCCAAAAAACCACCAAAAACTACCATATATGGTCATTTTTATGATCGTTTATGGTCGTTTTTTGTTGTTTTATGTCGTTTATGTTCGTTTATGTTCGTTTATCGTTGTTCGTTTATGTTCGTTTATGCCCTTTTATGGTCATTTTCGAATTATATTTTTTTAAGTGCATTAAAAATTACTGGGAAAAGGCTCTAACCAATGGGAGTTTCTTGCAATGTTTTGGAAACAGAGTTTAGACACTTTTTTACTTCTGCCTATTACATCGAAATATACTATTTTTTTTTACATGCTCTAGTTGTATTCTATAAATTACTGTCAGATACTAAAATCATACTAGTAGAAAGAAAAGAAAATAAGGTGGGAAATGATTGGATTGAAATAAAACAGTAATTTTTACGTGGGCAAAGAATGGCGACCTCTAAAGAAGGAATTGGTACTATTTAAAGGTTTAGCAATTCATGCAACTTCTATAAACAATCGATTTTTAGGCATTTTATTCAATTTCAATTGTATACTTAAAAAAACAAATGATGTAACAAACATTTCTTCAATATTGTTCTGTTTTAGCAATTGTTTTTCAAAATTCCTACAACATTAACCTTATGCGGTTCCAGATCATAACCTCGCCCGCTAAACCTCGCCAACCAAAACCTAGGTGACAAAAACCTCGCCAACAATAACCTAGCCTCACTTAAATCTAGCTGACAAAAACCTCGCTTGACAAAAACTTCGCCTTACTTAAACCTAGCTATCAAAAACCTAGCTCAACATAACCTCGCCAGACTAAAAATTTCAAATTTTTTTAAAAAACAATTTCAAATTTACAAATTTACAAGAAGTGTTTGTACATAAAATTATTTTTGCCAATGCAAAAATATTATTTTATTATTATTTTATTATTATTTTATTGTAATTATTAGTGGATTATTTTACTTAAAACTCCAAGTTATGTGCTATTCCTTGAGGGTAATCATTATACAACATTTCACCATAACTCCCTACCGTACAATATTTTTAATACGTGTTGCAGTATCACTTAAAATAATATTAAATGAATAAATAAATATTGGTTGATTGCATTGGTAAACAAAATTGTACAAACACTTCTTGTAAATTTGTAACTTTGTAAATTAAAAAATTCAAAAAAAAATTTTTAAATTTTTTTTACATTTTTAAATTTACAAATTTACAAATTTTTTAATTTGGCGAGGTTAAGTGAGGCGAGGTTTATGTCCTGGCAAGGTTTTTAATGGCTAGGTTTAAATGCGGCAAGGTTTTTAATGGCTAGGTTTAAGTAAGACAAAGTTTTTGTTGGCGAGGTTTTTGTGGTTACGTTTAAGACAGGCGAAGTTATTGTTGGCAAGAAAATGCTGCCTTGTTTTTTGTGGGCGAGGTTAAAACCAGCAAGGTTTTGAACTGATACCCATTTATGCAATATCTGAATTGTCCCAAAGACAGCCTAGCTAGCTGGCTGTTCAAAGTAGTCAGATCCAAAACACCACCAAGTAAGCAGCAAGACAAAACCGAGTACAAACCTTCCTTGGCCCTAGGGTGTTGTTTTTTCTTGTTGCTGCGATTGTGGTTTTGGTGGTGGTTGAGTGTTGGAGGTTGGGACGGGTTTGGGTGCTGGGTGCGGAGGGCTGGTTGGTTGTTTTTTGGTATTGTTGTGTGTTAGTGGGTGTAGAGTGGTGCACTGTAAAACTAGATAGCTTAAGTTAAGACACTTTAAGAACCTAACACTGGTTCCATTTAACAGTTGTTTGGGTGAGCCTAAAAATCAAAGTGAGTTACTGCAGACTTCTAAATATAAGACAAAGAATTGATCGAACTGCTGCTAACGAATAGACAGAAAATTGGTAATATCCATAGATGTATGGATTTTAGCAGTTTCTGTCTATTCATTAGCAGCAGTTCAATCATTTCTTTGTCTTATATTTAGAACTGCCAAATTCATACTCAAAAATAGTCATTTTGATTTTTAGGCTCAGCCAAACGACAATTAAATAGAACCAGCACTGTTGAGGCTGGTTCACATCCAATTGAATGTTTGTTCATATTCAATTGAAGCGTAAGAATAAAAAACTTTTCAATTCTGTGTTAAGAGAAGAAAGACGTGTTTTTTTGGCTACAAAAAACCAAGAACACACAAAAGAGGAGAAGTTTCCAATTGTCTTACAATTTAATAGCTACGCTTGCGACCCTACGCGCCCTGATTTTGAAGCAAATTCAGACTTGAAAATTTTCAATTCTGTCTTAGCTTCGCCTGATGCTTCGCATTGTTCGCGTGCTGTGATTGGTTGTTGAGTTTGTTAAAAATGGAGGTCGTTTTATCACTAGATCGACAACAAATTCTAACCTGAATATCTTCTGAATTCGAAGCCAACATCATGATTTTATCCCATTTTTTGGGAGATGTAACGTTAATCGTGACGTTTACAAAGAAATTCCGGTGAAAATAAGTAAATATTTGTAAAAATTGACAGATATTTATTTGAACGGAGATGTTCGTTCATCGTGGCCGACTTGGATGCAGTTTTTGCGGCCACGACAAAAGCAAATTTCCGTCCAAATAAGAATCGTCAATTTTTACAAATTTTAATTATTTTTACTAGAAATTCTTCGTAAATGTAATGATTATTGCTACATTTTATCAAAATTAAAAAAAACATGAGGTTTACTCAAATTTAAGATACATTAGCTAACATAAGGGCAACAAATGTATTTGTTTACTGAATGTTTGTTTACGTGGGTGTTCACATAGCTGCAAATATTTGCAGCACTAGGTGCGTTCAATTTGATTTAGATAAATTAACTTAGTTGACTTAACTGCTAAGTTGACTTAAACTCATTACATGTGACGTTTTGGACGTCATAGTTATGGCAAATAACTCGCTTAAGGTAATTAATCTCACTTAAGTTGCTTTCAATATTGCCTGAATAAAATTCTTAAGTGTATAGTTGACTTAAAGTGACAGGATATGATGTATTTGACGTCATATTTATCTAAAACCTCCTACTTTAGACATCTTTACTTAAGATACGAATTGGGTAACTTAAGTAAAGATGTTTAAAGTAGGAGGTTTCAGATGAATATGACGTCAAATACATCACATCCTGCTACTTTAAGTCAACTACACACTTAAGAATCTTATTCAGGCAATATTGAACGCAACTTAAGTGAGATTAATTACCTTAAGCGAGTCATTTGTCATAACTATGACTTCCAAAACGTCACATGTAATAAGTTTAAGTCAACTTAGCATTTAAGTCAACTAAGTTAATTTCTCTAAATCAAATTGAACGCACCTATTGTGAACAAATTAGCGTGCGCATAGGAGCAAAACTTCAAGTTTCGCGCCTACGTGTCAATTAAATGTGAACTAGCCTTTAGGTTCTTAAAATATCTTAACTTAAGCTATCTAGTTTTACAGTAGGTGCGTTCAAATTTATTAAGATTACTTAACTTATTCGACTTAACTGTCTTAAAATGACGTTTTTGCCCATATATGGTCAAAAACGTCTATTTTGGACATTTAAGTCGAATAAGTTAAGATATCTAAACGAATTTGGTAGTATCAACTTCTCTTCTCTATTTCTACGACTGATATTTAGTTGAACCCAAGTGAGAATTACCCTTTAAAGCTTTTTGTCTTTAGAAAAAAGTGGTGACTTGTTAAGTATAAATTATTAATAAATCGGAGAATGTTGAATGTTGAAAGCTCACTTGAAACACTCTAATTGATTTCTCTTTTGAAATTTGAATACTGCTCCACAGACATAAGTAAAACATATAAATCCAAGTTTTTAAATCACCCCCATTGCATTTTTCTGGTTCTATATGTCGAAACTGTTAAAGCAATTCTTTTAGATATATTGTCACTTACTAAGTTTACAAGAACACGCTTTTCTGGAAAATGACGTCATCATTTATCAAGTGGAAAAGTGGAAACTAGAGTGAATACTCAATTTTTTTACTTTTCCACTTGAGAAATAATGACGTCATTTTCCAGAAAAGCGTGTGCATGTAACTAGAGTAACTGTCTATTTGTATGCACAAATATCAAGGCGAATAATGTTTCACAATGGCACCAAAAACAATTCTTAAATAAAGTCAACGAGTGACACTAAATTTTTCTGGTATAATAACGACTGAAAAAGACAAACAGCCCAAATTAAGGATACAGATCTGCTAATTTCCAGTCAGGTACACTACAAATTATGCTATCTAATGTGTAGTCTTCAACAAACACAAACTAACTAAAACCCCTTAACAGTCAGTCACTACCCACAAAACAAGAAAAAGTCTAAACAACATTTACTAAGTTTACATGAACAAGCTTTTCTAGAAAATGACGTAATCATTCATCAAGTGGAAAAGTGGAAACTACGGTAGAGTGAATACTCCATTTTTTTACTTTTCCACTTAAGAAATGATGTCGTCATTTTCCAGAAAAATGTGTTCATGTAAACTTAGTAATTGAGAAAAACATCAGAAATGTTGATTCAATATAAGAATGTCATTTTTTATCAACATTTTTTCAACATTCAAACATAACAAAATGTTGATTTAACATTAAACAAATGTTGCATGCATATCAACAACTAATATTTCTGAACATCTACTGAATGTTGCCCAAATTAAATATGGGTTGTTAATAAGCAACATTCAGTAGATGTTGCATCAACATTAGTCAGATTAGTCTTTAAGTTATGTGGTGATACTGACAACGTGGTGAAACAAGCAAATGTTTGCAAGGGGGGGAAAGGAAGAAACAAAAAACCGTCATTTTTGACAGATTACTGCTAGTAAGTTTACTAATTACTCTATCTCACAAGTTGTGCACAAAACTAAAAGTGAACTTTTTTAAATAGGTGCATTCAGGAACTAAAACTCGTCAAAAACGAGTTTTGTGTTAGTTTTATGTGTGTTTTTGTGTATAATTCTGAGTGTGAAAATCTAAGGCAGGTTTTAGCTAGGTTTTAGGTAAGTTTTAGCTACGTCTTAGCTTCTATCACATGACTTGAAGCAGTCATGTGACTTCTAAAACAAATGGCGCCGATCAGTGTTTCACGAGACACGAGTTGTGTCATATAATTGCGCACTTGTCTGCGCAGCATCTGACTTTACTGAGTTGTATTAATGCTGGGCACAAACATGCAGCAATTTGCATCTCATTCGAATCGCCGATGGCTCTGCGCATGCGCAGAAAACGTCACTTCCTTCGCGCAATCAAAAAATGTACTTTTTTCAAAAGTACATTTACTTTGTACTTTTGATAAAAGTACAGTCACTTTGTACTTTTGATAAAAGTACAGTCACTTTGTACTTTTGAAAAAAGTACAGTCACTTTGTACTTTTGAAAAAAGTACAGTCACTTTGTACTTTTGATAAAAGTACAGTCACTTTGTACTGTTGAAAAAAGTACAGCCACATGTACTTTTTCACAGTGCAAATCCAGATGCAAATCCATCCAATGGGATGCGAGTATTGTATCACATGTTCTAATAGCTCCATTTTGTTTGTTTTTTTCAACAATTGTTCCAAAATATTTGTCATAGCAACAAATATTTTTGGAACAATTGATTCGCGCCAAGTCTGCCGTAGCAGAAGCGATTCATTGTCGTGAATCGCAGGGTAAAAACGCTAGGCGATGGGAATCGCTGCATGTCTGCGCCCAGCATTACTCTACAACAGTAGAGTTAGATGTTGCGCAGACGAGTGCACAATTATAAGACACAACTCGTGCCTCGTGAAACGCTGGAGTTGTAGCATTTCCTAAAACGGGCGTGCATGCCTTTGTGTTTCATAGCTTAAACCTAAACGTTTCCGGAAATGACGAGACATTTCAAGAAACAAAACGAGGGAAACGACTGAAACATGAAAATGTTTTAGTTCCTAAATGCACCTATTGTACTGAAAGTATATATTAGATAGCTTATTTTAATCCTTTACGACTCCGCTCGACTAGAGGATTAAAATAAGATATCATAATACTAGTATATACTTTCAGTACAGTGCATAGGCCACTAACCAATGGGAGTTTTGTGCATCTAATTTTTGTTAGGTATTTTTATATCGTATCAAAGTAATTTTGTGAAAAGACTTAAGTTTGAATATGATAATTCTGCTCTCTTGATACTTCCAATTAGAATTAAAAGAACAAAGATTAACCTGTGATATTTATTGTTATTGCTTTGGTAAACTTTAACAAACCTATGAATATGAACCATTATTTTTCATCATTCTCGCAAAATTATGTAAAAATTTAATTCCCAGTTACTTAAAATTAACCAACAAACTAAAATAAAACGCAGGCTACCATCTTGACCTCTTGCTCACACTGCAATTCAACCCTTATTACCAAGTGTTTCTGCTGCTTTTACTGGCTTCCACTTACCCAACATTGAAATTGATAAACAAGATCAATTTTCGCACAACATTTCCAAAAATAACTTACCTTCCCAACGTGCTTTACTTAATACTGTAATTTACTTTTTCGACGGAAATGCATTTTAAATCTCGGCTGTGGAAAGTAGATTTATATTACCTAATGCTAAGAAACGATGAGGTCATTACGAGTGAAGCCAATATCAGCGTGACACTATCTAAATAGTGTATAGCTTCCCTGAGAAACAAATGACATGTCATAACTAAATTGCAAATTCAGGCCACGTAATGAAAGATGTTTTCAGAAAAAAAGGCGAATCGAAACTCGAATAAAATGCCTCACTCAATTGGAAATGACGCCTGTGACGTGTTTACTTGTCTGTTCCTTGTTACCTGATATCTTTTCCCTCCAAACCTCCTGCCACAGCAGGTAGAAGTATTCCTCGATTGATTATTTCCTTGTGAAGAGGACACTGAAGGAGTCGGTGTCAGTGGTGGAACGGAAGATGGCCGATTCGCTTGGCCATTAAAGGGACCATCCAACTCGATAAATTCCCGGTCCTGTAAGCAGAGCAAAGGTTGTCACTCTCACCCGTCTTTTCCTGATATGTTTCTTTGCTTTGGTTTATTTAAAAAATAAAATAATAATAAAGAAAAAAAATTCCAACATTTTAAAAAAAAAATTAAAATTGTAGAAATACGTGACGAAAATGTTTTAAAAGGTGTGTGTTGATTGAAATATTTTTAAACAAGCAGTTGCTGCAACAGGAAAGCAAAAAGTTGCTGCATTTATTGAGCCCTTATTTCTGGGCTCTATAAAATGCATTACATATTTTAACATTATACAAGATTTTTCAGCTTTAATTTCGTTAGTTATATTCTGTGTTGAGTAATTTTACACGTAAAAAGTTAATAATTAATTAAATAAATATTTATGCCACCGAGCCATCAATCTCAATATTGTGTTAAACTTATAATGAATACAATAAAAATGTCGTACTTTGTGTTCGTCATATCATAGATTATATCGCTGTGACTAGGTAGCACGTCCCTACTTGTATATTGCTCGATTTACGATCACTGTTGAAAATACGTTCCGTTTTGCCAATTCAAATGTACTTGCACAGTTTGCTTTTGTCGTCACCAAAGTACAATAATGCACGAAGTGAATGTAGATAGTTCCTTATCTAGAAAACTTAATCAAATATGAGCAGCACACTTTTGCGTTAAGTAAGTATTACTTCGGTATACTTTGAACTTTTACAGACATGATTTTACATAGATAAAACTAGGTATATCGAATAAGATAAAAGTTCAATACTTAACATATCATATTTGTCAGTTTTTTTTCGAATATAATTTAATATATTTTGTGAAACTCACTTATCTATCAACAAGAAAAACACCAACATTTGATGCGTTAATGGCTAATCTTTTTTTTGCAAAATGTTTCATTTGAAATCCTTTACAAATATACTAGTAGTGTTATACAAAAATACTATTCCCACAGGGAGACAGTGGAAACAGTGGAGACAATGGAGACGGTGGAGACAGTGGAGACGGTGGAAACGGTGGAAACAATAGGTGCATTCAGGAACTAAAACTGTTTCATGTTTCAGTCGTTTCCCTCGTTTCGTTTCCTGAAATGCGTCGTCATTTCCAGAAACGTTTAGGTTTAAGCCAAAAAACGCGCGTGCACGCGCGTTTTAGGAAACGCTACAATTCTAGCGTTTCACGAGACACAAGTTGTGTCTTAAAATTGCGCACTCGTCTAACATCCAACTCTACTGTTGTAGAGTTAGATCAGTGCCATTTATTTTAAAGTCACATGACTGCTTCAAGTCATGTGATAGAAGCTAAGACGAAGCTAAAGCGTAGTTAAAACTTACCTAAAACTTAGCTAAAACGTGCCTCAGATTTTATCACTCAGAATTATACACAAAAACACACGTTAAACTAACCACACACAAAACTCGTTAGTTTTGTGTGTGTTTTGTGTATGTTTTGTGTATAATTCTGAGTGTGAAAATCTGAGGCACGTTTTGGGGAAGTTTTAGGGAAGTTTTAGCTTCGTTTTACCTTCTATCACATGACTTGAAGCAGTCATGTGACGTCTAAAACAAATGGCGCTGATCTAACTCTACAACAGTAGAGTAAATGCTGCGCAGACGAGTGCGCAATTGTAAGACACATCTCGTGTCTCGTGAAACGCTGGAATTGTAGCGTTTCCGGAAATGACGACACATTTCAGGAAACGAAACGAGGGAAACGACTAAAACATGGAAATGTTTTAGCTCCTGAATGCACCTAGTGGAAACAGTGGAAACAGTGGAAACAGTGGAAACAGTGGAAACAGTGGAAACAGTGGAAACAGTGGAGACAGTGGAAACAGTGGAAACAGTGGAGACAGTGGAAACAGTGGAAACAGTGGAAACAGTGGAAACAGTGGAAACAGTGGAAACAGTGGAGACAGTGGAAAGAGTAGGCGGGTTCGAAAATGATTTTTCACTGAACGACCAGTGCAACTGATAGTGTAAATGTCAAGTTGCACGACTGACTTTTCGAGTTAAAATAGTAGGCGGGTTCGAAAAGTCATTTAAACGAGTGTAACCACGTTTACACTCGTTTAAATTTTAATTTGCACGTTGTTTACACGAATTAATTCGTGTAAACGTCGTGCAACCGTGTTAAACGGAAACGACCCATTTTTGTCGTGCAAATGCACGTGCAACGGAATTTGACGTTTAAAGTGTTGTATTTGCCGCCATCTTGAATCCTCGCTTCAAATGTAAGTAGTAACAATGTGCATGATTCTCAAAATTGTTACTATTGTTACTATTTGTTACTAATTGTTAATATCTAATGTTACTTTTCTTGTAAAAGAAAAGCAGGCAATAATGATGTGCTTGCTGAAAAATAACTGCTCCGTACAGCTTGTTTGTTTATTACGGCAGCCATATTTGTGTGAATTATGTGTAAATTCTAGTGTAAATTCCAGTGTAAATTCCAGTGTAAATGCATAAACAACATTTTAACTCGAAAAGTCAGTCGTGCAACTTGACATTTACACTATCAGTTGCACTGGTCGTTCAGTGCAAAATCATTTTCGAACCAGCCTAGTGGAAACAGTGGAAACAGTGGAAACAGTGGAGACAGTGGAGACAGTGGAAACAGTAGAGAGTAGAACACATACTTTAAACCTTCCACAAAGTTTTTCAGACTACGCAAGATCTTATTTTTGCATCTTAGTCCCAAGCGAATAGCCTAATTAGATACAAGCCAAATTAGAGGTTAAAGCAATCTTGGACTAATATTTCAACGCCTAAAAAAGAAAAGTACTCATTTACTAAGTTTACATGAACACGCTTTTCTGGAAAATGACGTCATTATTTATCAAGTGAAAAAGTGAAAACTAGAGAGAATACTCCATTTTTTACTTTTCCACTTGAGAAATGATGACGTCATTTTCCAGAAAAGCGCCTTCATGTAAACTTAGTAAATTATCAAGTTTACATGAAGGCGCTTTTCTTGTATTGTTGTTTTATGTAAGTTACCATTTCTTATGTGTCTATTCTATGTATCACATTCAAATGAAAAACTATAAAACCTTGGAAAAAGTATGCTACTCGAATAGAAGAGATTCTTGCCTCCCTTCTTCTTCCATTAAAATGAAACAAACAAGAAAATTTTGTTTACCAAATTCACTCTAAAAAATACAGAATAACGAAAATAGATATTTGCTACAGCAACTGCATTGTCTCGACACATCAATTACAATTTGTAAATTTGTATTTTTCAATTAAGAAACGTCACGTATTTCAAGATTAAAAAAGAAAAGAAAATAAAAATAAAGACAAAAAAAATAATTTATTAATGGCGAGTAACAATATTTGCTCGTCTTAACACGACAAAAAAATAGCTTGACAACTAATTTAGTTAATGGACTACTCATTAATGAATATATTTTAGTGGTCAAATATCTAGATAAAAATTGATCACTAATAACAATTTTTTAACCTAAAAGCAGAAAAGTGTATTGAAGAGTTAGATGAAAAGTATTATACTGTCAACACTTGTCCATAGAAAATAAATGAATCGATAGGCTGGCGTGCTCTGGTGGCATTCAGACATGAAAAAAGCTATAACACTATAACACTATAACACTATAAACACACAAACTTTGCATTCAGGTATCATTTATAAAGTACCTATATTTTTCAACAATTTTAAAAATAATGGAACTAAAAAATGCATATAAGTGCATTAGAAGCAGGTAGAAATAATGAGAAATGATAAAAATGAAAGTAGAAAATAAAACTTAAAAAAATAATAAACATCATTTATTTCTTTAAAGGTCAAGGTATGTAGACGTAATTACTGTTGGCCAAAACAATTGTTCCATTAAGCTTATATCTTAATTGTTTTCAGAAAAAAGTGTACTATTGATGACATGCGTGTTTTCTTGTAGCTCCTTTCTCATTTCACATGTGTGCTCTAAATTTGGGCAATAAAAGTTGTCAACTGTTCATTATATACATACATCATCATCAACACCTCATTTCATCATGATGTTAAATTTAATATTAGCTAAACTGCAGGGACTTGTTCTACGCGGCCTGATATTTACACAGAAAGTTATACCTCGAGCTCGAGGTTTGTTTAACAGATCTGACCGTGTAGAAAATTTACTATTTTTGACGTCATACTAGATTTAATAAAACAACTTATCACTAGCAAATTTTTTTTTGGATACCGATTTCACGTGCCATCAGGGATGGGCTAAGTGCAGCCCTGTATTCCATACGACCCAGCCAACTTATTCTTTTATATACACTAGGTGCGTTCAATTTGATTAAGATAAATTAACTTAGTTGACTTAACTGCTAAGTTGACTTAAACTCATTACATGCGACGTTTTGGACGTCATAGTTATGGCAAATGACTCGCTTAAGGTAATTAATCTCACTTAAGTTGCTTTCAATATTGCCTGAATAAAATTCTTAAGTGTATAGTTGACTTAAAGTGACAGGATATGATGTATTTGACGTCATATTTATCTAAAACCTCCTACTTTTGACATCTTTACTTAAGATACGAATTGGGTAACTTAAGTAAAAATGTCTAAAGTAGGAGGTTTCAGATGAATATGACGTCAAATACATCATATCCTGTTACTTTAAGTCAACTACACACTTAAGAATTTTATTCAGGCAATATTGAACGCAACTTAAGTGAGATTAATTACCTTAAGCGAGTCATTTGCCAAAACTATGACGTCCAAAACGTCACATGTAATGAGTTTAAGTCAACTTAGCAGTTAAGTCAACTAAGTTAATTTATCTAAATCAAATTGAACGCACCTAGTATATTTCAATAAAAATGAACATAAAAGAAGCATATATTCAAAACCCAATTTTATTTTTTTGCGGCCCACCTGTAATCTTAAAGAAAAAGTCTACTCGAAAAGTGTACTCGCATTTGATGTAACCTTGTGAGTCAAATAAGACTAAATCAACCAAAGATCCACTGATTGTGAGATTGGCAGACATTGTGACAACATGTTAGTGTACTTATATTTCCTTATTGTTGGCGTTACGAGTAGAAAGTTTCTACAAATACACCGAATACTGTCGTCATCAGCATTTATTCAGCAGTACCACTGTACCAGGTTTACCAATTTCATGATCACTACTTTACGTACAGTAAGTATAATTTCGAAGAAACATTAAAACATTAAAAGAACAATACGTCCTAAATAGTAAACACATGTCATCGAGAAGAATTAGCTTGACTGTTTGAAAAGTTTTTAAACTTAGCGGCGGCTAGAAAAATAGCATCAAGCACATGATTTTGCATTTTTCCGCATATTACACAAACTCCCTAGTAACCGGAGTACATTACTAATTTTAAAAATTTCTAAAAAAAAAATTACCTCATAATAATACTTGTCCGATTTATTTATTTACATAGGCCTACTGAAAAAATAAAGTATTCACACAGGAATTTTACAGTACCTACTTTTTACAATACAAACTGAATTTGTTAGTACCTGTTATTAATGTAAATAATTAGCCACACCACTGTATACATACAACCTTTGACTAGAAGAATCAAACATTTCACTAGGATATGCAAGTTATGGCCTAAAAAACTTCTTAATCACAGCAATGATATCAATATATATTCCACAAAGTTCATTTCACTAGAAGATTGAAGTTTATTTCCCCAGAAGATTTTGTATGCTACATCATTCTTCTATTTTTGGTTTTACCAACAGGATACTTCAATCACCACTTTTTCACAAAATAGTTAATGATCGGGAAAGTGATGACAAGTTAAAGCAAAATACCAACTAGTCAACATTTTAAAAATAATCAACAATTCTCTGCGTACTGTTAGAATTAGAATTAGAACTATACTAAATGTAAAGTTGTGGAGCTAACTACCAATCACAAAAAAGAACATGGATCGCTTTTCCACAAATGGTATTTCTTCTAATTGCCTTGATCAAACTTTCTTACCTTATTTTTACTGCTAACTAACAAGCTATATTGCTTTGCAGTGCCATTTGCACTTTGATTTCCTTATCTTATCTTATGCTCAATCAATCTTAAGCTGAAATACTAACATACTCTAAAATAGAAATTCAAATTAGCATAGGAAAGCTCTAATACTGTGTAAACAATTCTACTTAACAAAGATTGCACAAACTATATATTATTAAAACTCCCATTACACTAGCACATCAAATTTCAGACTCAAGAAAATAACAATTTTGAAATACTTCCATAACACCATAACAAGAAAATTATCAGCTAAGAGATTTTAAAATGTGAATTATGATGTTAATTTGTTGTCTAGGCACCATAAAATGATGTTTCTTCTGGTGTAAATTACAATTCATAGCAATTAACTAGCAATTGTAAACAGGATTCACACTTCACAGATTCCACCATTGATAATCCTTCATTTCAATGCCATTCTGTCTTTTTACTCTGATATTTTCTAAATGATTCACTCATTCTTTATTCACTGAAGAACAGCCAATCAGAGTTCTTCTACCGTGCCATGCATTGTAACATTGTGGTTATTTATCCACTAGTGTCCACTACAATGACATTTGTCTTAAAGCATCTGAAGACTATGCTAGTGACATTATTGTAGGCTGGATTTTCTCTTCACCTATCGACCACATAAGTGAGTCTTGAGTCGATTTGCCTTCAGGACAGAAGGGTGTAATCTACAAGAAAAAGAAAGGATATGCACGAATATAAATGTGAATTCTCTGATAGTCCTAAGTCCTCCTTCTTCTCCAACATCATTTGACTTTAACCATTTCTCTTAGGGTGTATTTATATGTTTATACAATTATTCAGCTTTAAACAAGCACTCAGAGATGCTTTTAGCAACGCGGCTAAAGTTTAAGTTAGATTAATAAGTTAAAGTTGGATGAAACTATTGATAACCCTAACCTCTTTTTACTATATTATACTATATTAACCTTGGGATTGCTATTCTTTAACACATTTTATTGTCACAGGACAAATACCTGATCTAATAACCACATATAAATGTGACAATGATGGCACATTATTAGTAGCATTATAGTAGCATTGCTTTGGTTTTCACTTTTTTAATTGCTTATTTTGGCCAACAATTGTTACTCTGTTTCCTTGACCTTTAATAAAGCTTTAAAATCTAGAAAGTTTTAATACTTACAGTTGTCTTCTCCAAACATCTGAGCAAATGATGGTGTTGCAATTCAAAAATGTCTTCGTCTCTTGGCTCCTCCATTTCTAATCCGCTCTCCTGAGCCACCAATCTAGCTTCTACTGCTTTCTTCTTCGACACAAATGCGGCGCCACTTGATGCTTTGGCTACCCGAATACGTGCCAGACGCGCTTTCTGCGTGATATAATGAACAAACATTGTAAGTAAAAAGTTTTTGGATAGGACAAAAATGTAAAGATGATTATATAAACAAAAATCATGCATAGGATGTTTAAAAACAAAGTCCTTGCTCTTCGTATCGTATTAAATTACGACTATTTTATGATGATTGACACCATAAAGCGGCTATTTTAATTGGTACATCAATTAAAATATCGTTACTCAATGGTGTGCATCATAACGCCATTAATTCGAACTAGACAGACTTGCTCAAAACACACATGATGTTTGTTGGTGATTCAATAATTTCTGCCACTACGTCTGGCGGCACAAAATATCAAATTGTGAAAGTGCTCTCAACCATTACCTTTCGTAATTTTGTTATTTGGATACAGGGCTTTGGTATTTTAATTTTAGCCTTCGGGGATTAATAACAAACAAACTGAACTGTTCTATAGAATAAAAAACGTGCATTAAAATCTTTATATAAAAGATCAT
Source organism: Strigamia maritima (assembly GCA_000239455.1). Lineage (NCBI taxonomy): Eukaryota > Metazoa > Arthropoda > Chilopoda > Geophilomorpha > Linotaeniidae > Strigamia > Strigamia maritima. The sequence goes on from JH431580.1 coordinate 85,645, forward strand.
AAGAGAATATGCCATGTGCAATCAAATGTAAATATGTTGAAATGGCTGTTTCATACAGCTCACCCATAACAGGACTGTACTGTATAATACCGTACTCTAATTACTCGAAGTAGGGATGTACCGAATATTCGGTAGGTATTCGGTATTCGGCCTATTCGGCCGAAAAACAGACATTCGGTATTCGACCGAATATTAAAATTCAATATTCGGTCAGCCGAATATTAAAATTCAATATTCGGTCAGCCGAATATTCGGCCGAATATTAAAATTCAATATTCGGGATGTAATAATGCCACAAAACTAGAGATTTATTATTCGGTAAAATTTCGGTATTCGGTATTCGGCCATTTCATTATTCGGTGAAAATTCGGTATTTGGTATTCGGTGAATTTGCTATTCGGTGAAAATTCGGTATTCGGTATTTGGTGAATTTACTATTCGGTACATCCCTAACTCGAAGTGTTTTTTTAAATAGCAATTATACAGACACGTCACAAATCACAGTGTTTTCGATTATCGAAAATCTCAACAGCAGACCCAACCGTCTGTTAATGACTAAAATTTGAACATATCTTAAAAACAAAATTTATATTCAACTTTTAGACAACAGCTAGTAGTTTGATTTCAAAACCACTTGATGAAACAGAAAATAATTAGACTGATAGAAATAAAAAGAAAAAAAGCAAGAAAATACCATAGTAAAAAAGCTATAAAACTAAACGAAATAAACTAAACACTGAATAAAAACTAAACACCGAAAAAAGTATGGTAAAAAAATAAAATAGGTAGTAAAGAAGTAAAATAATTTAGAAAACCACAGAAAATGAAAATGAAGATTATAAAGAGACGATAAGGGAAAATAGATGAATTCTTTCAAAAAGTTAATGTAAAATTTAAATAATAAAAATTAAACCTATTTTTTTCATTTGATTTATTAAATTTAATGGCAAAATGAATGTAAAAAATTGATTAATTTTTCCATTAAATAATAAAAAAAATTTTATGCCATAAAGCAATTTTCTATCATTTGTAGAATCCATAATTGTGGAATTATTTCATTTAAAAAAAAAATCAATTACTGTAAAACAGTATTAAAAAACCATTAAAATCCTTCAACTAACTTAATCTAGTCATTAAAAAAATCCAGAAAATGTTGAATCTATCAGTCTTTATTCAAGTTTATTATCATAGCGTTTTATGAAAATTTAATATGCTTGGCTTTTAAAATATGGAAATGGTGAAGGGAGAGATACACTTTATATGTAATTGAATGCAGGAGGAGGAAAATTAGTTTCAGGCACCTCCACCAGGTGAACACTCCAGCTGTGCACAAGCAGGGTTGTCTAGAGGCACCTACAAGGCCATTCTCATTAGCAAATCGTGTCTTCTATAACTTTTTACACGGCTCGCGCAGGGTGTTTCACGAGCATTAATCATTTGTGGCAAAAACATAGAACTAAGAAAGTTAACAAGACACCACCGCCGCCGCTTTATAGCACTGTGTTGACAATTTTTTTCCGTCTATATTTGGCGTATTTAAATTAGGTACATCAATTTCAGTTTCACTTAATACTGTGCTCTATTAATATTTTTTCACTAGTTCAATTTTGAAAGAATATTTTTTGCATTTTAAATTTGAAGAAGAAATTAATTTAAAATTGATGATTTTTCATTAAAAAAAAATATTGCTTATTACATTATTTTCAAGTTATTGGAGAATTTAATTTTTTTTTAGGGTATAACAATGGTAATAACAAAAAAAATCTGCTGATTAATGCATCTATTGATGAATTTTTTTTCCAAACTTTAATTATTTTTCCTTCTTTTCAGATTTAACTTTTTCATTAATATTAAATGATTTTTCCTTTACATTGTATAAAAAATTCAACACTGTTTTTACATTTTTTCATTTTGCATAAAAACTTGTTTGTAGAACAAACTTCTTATGCATGTTTATCTTCAATAAATCATCCAAAATTTTGTAATGTTTACAAAATAATGCATGAATTATTGCCCCAAAAATATATTTATCTAGCAAAACGTACCCTTTGAGCTTTTCGTTTGTCTGCTCGTTGACTCTGATGATAAATGCGACTAAAATTGGACACAATAACAGGAACAGGAAGAGCGATGACCAACACACCACTTAATGAGCATACGCCGCCAACTATTTTACCCGTGATAGTCCCGGGTACCATATCACCGTATCTAAAAAAGAAGTATATAAAATAAATAAAAAAACAATTAATTCATTGTTAAAACATCATATTTTTACAGTTTTGTGAAATAACAAAATCAAAAATGATGAAATAGTGAGTTTTCGACTCAATATGGCGCTTTTCGCACTTCCGGGCAAGTATTCTTGCACGGTTAGAGGCTAGAGCAGAGTTATCCAACTCTTTTCGCCATGGTTATGAGCTTTCTGAGGTCACAGGAAACGATGTCATTAAGCCTGATCTCACTTCTAACCAAAGATTTTTTTCTTTTCTTAAATGCCCATTTTTAAGCAAATAATGGATAGGTACATACTTAAAACTTCTTTTTGTCAGAAAATAATAAATCAGCAAGAAAAAGTTTGGAAAATAAATAACAATAGCTTTCCTAGATATTTATCTAGATCTAGTTAAGGCTAGTACTGTATTTCATCTTCTATATAAGTCTATGCAAAATAAAAAATAAAAACAAAAACAAAAAATCAGTTATATGAACCAAACTTAAATTTTCTTTCAGACAAAGTGAACTATTTACTGTTTTCTTTCACTTTATCACAGAAAAATAATAGCGGGACCTTTGAAATTACTCCATTAATTAAATCTATTGCCTATCTGGAGTAAATAAATCAATAAAAATGCAGTATCGTTCTTTCCACACATACTCAAGCCGACAAGATCGATGTCTGAGTAGATGGTCGACTGTCGATTGGTCACTAGACATGTCCAATTGAGTTCTTTTACTTTCCACCAGGCTTCACTTGAAGACACACAAGAGACTTGGCCACAAGCCAATGAAGGCATGTCCCCAAGTTGAAGACAAGAATTGGCACACGTTTCAACCTAAATACACGCCAAACGAAACTCAAACTTGCCGTTTCAACGTCAACTCGTAATTTTCTAATTTCCTTCTTTTTGCCACAACTGTCATTTTTCATCCGAAAACTTCTTCATTTTATTATTTAATTAATACGTCAGACGTCCAGTCAACACTTTATTATCACTTAAATTAAAACGCCCTAATAAAGTATGAGAATTTTTTCCCTTCGTCTAACTTTCATCTCCTCCTTTCTACGAAAATCTCATAGCGATTAGAAAGCAGAGTGTTGCTATAGAGACGATAGAAGCCTCTTTTGCACTTGATGATCAAATCTCAGGTTTCAATTTCCCAGCTCACTGCCTGATAAGCTCCTTGCTGACACTGCACTAAGAGAGAGCTTTTTATGCCATAGTCGCACGGCCTTATACTGTATGTATGAAAAAAGGCAGAAATGTTTTCTAATAATGTGAAGTTTTGGTTCGAGTTAAATAGGGATTCCCATAGATTAACACTTCTTTGATTAGTACGCCAACTCGGCATTCGTCACGCCATAGTGCAACTTGGTGAACTGAAATACGACAAATAACACTTAACCATTGCTGCCGAACCCCTGGAGGCGACGGAATGGGCCCATTGAGAGAAAGGAAGTTACAACTTGAATTGACTCGACATGTTTCCTGCCACTCGCCACTTTTCGATTTAATCTTAAGAAATCATTGATTTTTTTAAAAAATAAATAAGACATTTTTTTCTTTTCGTACTGTTATTTAAAAAAAAAATAAAACTCAAAACCCAAACCAAATTTGAATAAATTGATATTGGTATAAAAATGTAAGAGTATAAAGCATTTTGTTTTTCATTCGGTCTAATTTTCAGTCATTCGGCCTGGTGGTTCCACGAAGCCACTCTTGTTCAATGTCACGTTTCTATTTTTGGATCTTCGATCCATGTGCTGTTGAGTCCTCTGCTGTTTAAATTTGCTTTTCATCTTTACATTCGATTACTGCCGTCAAATCATTAGCCCAGAGACAGTGGTCAAACATTAATGCCTTTAATAATTATGTTTACTCGTGTCGAAATCGAATGTCTTCAGTTCGACAATTTTTAATCTCAAGTTATTTGTATGTTTACATGTAATTTTTTTTAATTTTCTCAAAAATTATTAATATAAAGCCTGTAATGTGTGATTGCACTTTGCAGGTTGAGTTTCAGTATTTACATTGAAAAAACTAATAAAGATTGAAAAGTGAATTCCAAAAAAAACAATTATACAGACACGTCATAAAATAATAGTAGGCCTTTCGTTGCATTTGACTGCAACATCATCAGTTATATATACGAACGGTAATGTGGGTTTGAGGGGTGCTGAATGGATGGTGGAGGCACTGAAGGTCAAATTGATGAAATTCCTACCCAGATCCTCCCTAGGAGATCAAAAAGAATTATTCCTAGTGTTCAAAAAACGTCCAAGTGACGTTTTGGATGTGTTATGTCTGTTTTACATACTTGTTTTTTAGTACATTAAGGAGATTTTGTTTATGAATAAAATATAGCTGATGATGTTGCAGTCAAATGCAACGAAAGGCCTACTATTATTTTATGACGTGTCTGGATAATTGTCTTTTTTGGAATTCACTTTTCAATCTTTATTATTTTAATGTAATGGCACGTATTTAACCATTGAAGTTTTCTTTATTGAAAAAACTATTTTTATTTTTAGGTTAAAGTTGAAACTGTTGTCAAGTAGAAAGAAAGTAATTAATAAATGCCAGATCCACGCCCTTTTGACTTTCTATCCGTTTAATCAATTATTAGATAGAAAATGACCTATAATCTTTCCAATTAAAAATGAAGTTATAATACTTCAAGTTGCATGTTTACAGTTTACACAGCTCCAATTGTAATTGTTGAATAATGTCAGTAATATTTGAATGTAAGCATTCCAGTCTAATTTTTAAAAAAGAAAAAAAAACTTAGCAAATAGTTATAAAACATAACTCATTCTTATTCACATTTTTCAAGACAAATCTGAATTTATCTTTTTATCAAACCAATTTAGCTTATGCAATAATATTTAAGTTAAACCATATGCAAATTCAAAACATCCCTGTGTTTTTATTTTTGAACGCAGCTAATAATGATTTATTGATAATGTTAATAAATTCAACAGAAAAAAACGTCATTCTAAATGTTTTACAGCAATGCTCAGAAGGAGCAGCACTTCATTTTTGCATTAAAAACGTTTTAAATTATTAAACCTTTTAATTTTTTTATGATCAATTTACCTTTAAACTCCATCTTTTCATGTTTAATTCATGAAAGTACATCAAAAACGAACAAAAAAGCCAAATATATTTTTTTTTTATCAAACACATCTTTTCCTATTACATAAGTGATAAGTCACATTTAGGGTTGGGATTTTATCCATAGGTTATCATTAGAGGTTTAGGCAAACTTTAAAACCGTTCCATTCACATGAGTACATGGGTGTGAGTGAGAACTGTCTGACATCACTCAGAGATTCCACGGCAGACAGACAAATAGTAGGGAAAAAACAAGGCACGCCCCACAACGAGGAATTTTGCCAGAAAATTTCCAATCCACAAACAAACCAATTTTTTAAATTACTTAAATGGAATTAGATTAACCAATTTGATCAATTTACTACAACCTTTTTTATCCTTTCTTTTTCCTTTGTCAAGTAGAAGAAATCAATTGAGGTGTTTAAAGAGCTGCTGTTATCGTAAGCTTAGCGATTACGTCACAATAACTGTATGTATGTCACGATTTCAATTGAAGGGCAATTCGTTTTTCTATTGTCATTAGAATTCAGTACAAAAAATCTAGCAAAAGTAACAAAAAATTCCCAACACAACCTCTGAACAATAATATGATGTGAATCAGTGGGCAACTGGCCCAAATCGGTCTGGTGACAAGAAGGCGAAATACCGCCACGTGCGTTGTATTCGAATAAAGTTTTAAAATTTTAAGAAACTTGCTTAAAAAGCTGAATGTAGAATTATTAATTATTACCTTTACCTATGATGATAAGTAAGAAAAACCCTGTTGTTTGATAGTTATAACTCGAGCTATAAAACCTTCTTGATGCTAAATTTAAACTTATTATGCAAACATAAAATAATAAATTTAATTATTTTTAAAAATAACAGTAACACTAATATTTTCTTGTGCGTGCCAAACGATTCTGGAATGTTGTGTTTTGGCATCAAGATTCCGAACCGACTGGCAGCGTTAGCTTGCGGCCGCTTGGCTGGTCGAATCAATTTCAATTTTACAAACAAAATTTAGGCACAAAAAGGTCAAGATGTACGTGAACAGATATCCCAGTTTACACTTGTGCTGTGACTTGTGGTCTCTAGTTTATAATATATAGCAGTGGTTATGAGATTTTCTATGACAGAAGTGGAAAATAAAATGACCAAACGACAAACGCAAAGAGAAAAATCAACATTCAGTTCACGCAGCACTGCACGACAGAGATATATTTGAAAGGTATTAAAAATTGTGAAAAGTTGATAAAATACATTTTCATTACAGTGACTTTCAACAATAGAAAAAAATACTCAATCAGCAATGTCTTTCATTGGCTGATACGGTAGTCACATAAAAATACGTGTGCGTCATGCACATGCACTTGACATTACAGAATGGGAATGACTCCACATTGCTGCACATCATGTTGGGGAAACAGATTTTCAGCTTTCCAATTTTACTTTTTAAAAAAATTTACTGCTTTACGTATTCCAAAAATTTAATAAAAGAAAAAAGTTATTCAATCATAAATTGAAATAATTCTAATATGAAATCTAAATCAAAAAAGTAAATTCAAAAGAAACAATTGAAATGCTAGTTTTTCCGCTACCGGTCATTTTATAAATTGAATATTCGTAATTTTTGAAATAACCACCCATCTAAGAACATCTCTGTTGTATGATTTATTACATTTTCATACTAGTAGAATAGGCTGCATTAATTTTTCTTATGATATTCTGGTTAGTATACACTCATAGAAAAAAGAGGGCATTTTACTCCAATTTTGGTGTTTGGAAGCATATTAGTACTTAAAGGAGCAACTGAAACAAAACTACTACAAGAGAGAGAAAAAATTTACTTCAACAAGTGGCTATTTAACACCATCAGGTAGTTTGACATTGCTTCACTTCAAGTTAGAGTGTAATTATTCCATGTTTGAGTATTCCTACTCTATAAACTAAGAGAGTAAATAAGTTGGAGTATTCCTATTCCTCATAGGTGTATTTCTTCTCCATCAAATCAGAGAGTAGACAAGTAGGAGTATAACCATTCCAAGTGTGAGTATACCTACTCCATAAAATAAAAGAGAGACAAGTTGGAGTATAACTCATAAGTAGGAATATACTATTTTTATCCTTGATTAACATCATTTACCACTTGATATCAAGTAGTGAATGAGGTGGAGAAATAGTGAATATATAACGTTCAGTCTCAGATTCTGTTGGCGTTCCAGGTAGCTTAATAGTAAAGCATCCAACCGGCAATTGAGAGATCTGGATTCAAGTCCCAGCCCAGGCTCCAATGGAATCTGGGCTGCTTGTTTTCCACCAAGTATGAATGTTATGAGAACATTATAGCCATTGATTTTCCAATCTTATTTCAATGTGTTCTCGTGTTGTTTTCTTAATAATAAGTGTGTTTACAAAGAGTAGAACTATTCTTTCTTCAGCTCCTGTTACACCTTAAATATATAATTTTATTCTTTATTCTGATGGAGTAATTGTATTTATTTCGCCATTTACTCCCCCAGACGTGTACTCAAATCACTAGATTGACAAGAGTAAAAATAGTATTTTGGATTTATACTCCAAATGGATAGAAAAATTCAACACAATACTCCTTTAGAGAGACAAAATGCACCATTTTTATTGGGAGTATTATTACTTCAAAAATTGAGTCAGCCATGGGACAAGCGCCATACTCCACAATTGGAGTAAAATGCCCCTTTTTTTCTATGAGTGTAGCTATTCAATATCAGAATCTAAATTGAAAAAATTATAAGATTGTGCCGTAGGTGTGCTGCAATAGGTACCAAGGCTTTGCGCATATTGTCATAGTGAGTAGTAACGTCAGTGGTTCTTCTTGCCTCTCGCTATTTGCCTGCAGCTGTGTTAACATTGATCATCACGTGTGATGCTTGCAATTTTATGTTATATAGAACATTCTGTAGACTTCTGTTCATTCTCTTCATCCTCTATTATTTAAAAACTTGCATCTTCATCTTCAAGGCTTTATTACGCTGCGTAATAAAGCCTTGAATGCAAGTTTTTAAATCTAAATGCGTAATTTACGCATTTAGATAAAATCCTGATTTTAGAATTACCTATCATCTCCACCCGATCAGTTCCATTACGCGCAACCCAACATCAATATTACAAATCACAACATAATAATAAGCAGCTCACTTAGAACAAAAACACGATCTGTAAAAACTTATCCATTAATCCACGAGAAAAAAAACTATTCTGCTTGTTTATAAATACTTTAAAATTCCATATAAATTTAAAATTAGCTGTAAATTATTAAGCCCGCTAAGTAAAAGTCAACATAAAATCACGAATATATTCATGCATTCTTGATTCCAGTAGTATATTAGAACAACAGGGTCACCTTCAGAAACAACGTTTAAAACTACAGATAGGTACAACTTTCCCCACTTTCCGACATGGACTTTAGATCAACTCAATCAATTCCGGTGGGGTTTTGCTTGAAGATAGAGTATTGAGAGAACTGACGAATTTACGACTGCTTGGATTGCAGTGGTGAAGCTGGTGCGAGTGCAAGAAAAAGATTTGAACCGACTGCTTAGTTCCTATATGTTCAAGCGTGGTTCGAGTGAAGAAGTAAAGCCTTATTGAGTTATAAATGTCGCACATATTATGACATTTCTCTGCATTTTTATACCCACTCAGTAGCTTTATAAAAAAAAATCCTATTAAAATTTGTAATAATTCAATTACAAAATGTAACATTTTCCATTATCTGAAATTCTTTTTGTATTGATTTGAAGTGATTTAAACTTCTCTGCTTTAAGGCCATTTTGAATCTCAGCTAATGGGCTTAATGCTTAGTTCCCACTTGGCAGAAACTCCGGCAGAAAATTTTCTGCTGCAGAAAATTTTGAGTGTAGAAAGCAGCAGTGTTTATAAATTGCCTTCCTTAGCTGGCATCCATTTTTAAATTCTACTTTTCTGCATTTTTTTGCCCACTTTTCAGTCCACATACTTTTCTGCACTCAAAATTTTCTGCCGGAATTTCTGCCAAGTGGGAACTAAGCATTAAGCAGTTTAAACAGAGAAGTTTAAAATCAGTTAAAATCAATTTCAAATCAATTTAAAAAAATTCAATTTTAGTTTGAAGTAATAAAATAAAACTGAATCAAACCTGACGCGATAGTGATAAAATAAATTCTTTGCTAATAATTTAATTAGTTTGGTTAAACATGGTTAAAATTGGTTAAAACAAGATCATGCGCTCTCTTATTTGTATCCTTGAGCTAGTGATAAGTTCAAGCAATAAATGTTTATATCACAACAAACTTTTTTAATATAGTTTTTAATTATTATTGAAATTATTTATCCTGCCAAAAGCAGCGCAACTGCGGACACCGCCAAGTAAACCAGCCCGACAAAGCAGCCAGATCAGCTGAGCCATGCCCAGTAAAAAAAAACCCCAAACAATGGTTGTATTGCAGCAAACCGAAATGTAAGAACAATTTTCCAAGTAAATATTGGGAAATAAATAAATTGAGGTGTGGCGTTCCTTAGTTCACATCCATGAGCCTCCGTGACACTTTTCAGATCCCAAATCGCCCCAGTAATTGCTGAGAACATTTAACCCAATCCTTATCCCTAACCCATGCCAATGTAGATAGTCTAGCCAAGTTTACTTGGCTAAAACTATCGCCCTTCATGAATTTAGTACAACAAAATTATGGCTGATGTTATCAGGTAACATTGTAATCTCCCGGATGTAGACGTGTGTCAATTATCAGTTTTGAAACTCAGAGGAGAATTCTGTTGGAGTCCTGGGACCTGAGTAGCACAATTGGAAATGCATCTGTGGCATTCAGCGAAAATTGGGATTGGAAACTCAGTCTGTGACTTCTCAGATATTTGGGCTGTTTGATTTTTGTCACATGCATGTAAACATACATGTATTTATAAAGATCATAATTGAAAGTTGAAACTGAGTTTGGAAGTAAAAACTCTTTGCCAAAGAAGCAAAAGCAAAAAATTGTTTATAAACCACTCAAAGGGTTACGCCGGGAGCACAATATCAGGGGGAGTTAATTGCCAAAAATAAAAAATTAGATGGTGCATTTTGGTGCATCCTGCCAACTTTTTATAAACAGTAAAGAATTTTTCACATTTCATTTTTGCCACCTCCTTGGAAGTGCAGCTTTTAGATGGCCTATACTATACTATACTGAAAATGTGCGCGCTGAAATTATTGCACCAGCAGCACAATCTTAAATTGCGTCGGATAATTGAAAGCATAAATCAGCATACCCGGATGTATTTTTGTTTTTAACAAACTCACCTAAAAAGAGATATTGTAGCGCATAGTTAAGTCATGTACCCACTAGTGCTCATCAACAGCTCGCAATAAACTGAACGAGCATGCTTTAGTGGAAGAAACTAAATAGTTTAAAATATTGCCACTGGATGGCACCGAAAAAAAACAATGGCATGTTTTTAAACAATAAAAAATTATAACACTTTTTATAGTCCCTTTTTTACTGATACGTATTTCCGTGTTTTTTTGGGGATCCGCGATATTTACCACCAAAAGTAATAAATGACACACACAGACACCTCAAGCACATTCCTGTTGTTTCACAGAGACAACAAACTGTGTTCCTCTCCTTTTAACCTCCTTTTGTTGGGCCCGTCGAGCAAAGACTTGTTTATTTCTGTTTAAATTTATTGCAATCGAGTCTCATCAAAAATTTTAAGTTTACAATAAGCAACGCTCACATTTGACATTCAAAAGTGAATTCTTTAACTTTTGTACCTGTGCTATAATATAATCTTTTTTTAACCTTTAATAAAAGTAAATTTTCTTAAATGAGACGCATTTATTGATTATAAAAATTTATTTATTCCGTCGACTTCCATAGAATATTTTAATTTTTTATTAATAAATAAAATGATGAAATGAAACCTGCAACAGTTGTGATAATTAATAAACAAACCCGACTCATTTTAATTACCTTTAACAACTATTTCTAATCTGCATTCAATTAAGAACCAATTTTAATTAAATCCATCTGTTCGACATTTATCTCAGCTAGGGAAAATTAAAAGCACAATAAAAAAACTACTAGACCTGATGAAACCTGTGTTACCTATTGGAGCTTAAGTAAAAGACAAAAAGACCATCAGGTATTCCGTTCGATAGTTACCATGGTGACAATGCATGTTATCTTTATCTGTAATCCATTACACAGATATGGGTACGAAGTACGAAGACAGTGTGTAGTGAAGAGGGATAAACTATAGTAAAACTTAATCTTTGCTGTAAATCTTTTTGCTAACATTTTTATCTCCGACTTAATTCCCTCCATTAAAGCAATTCTTTAAAACTTTTTTACGTAATTATAAAATTTCACTTTAAAAGTCTTAAATGCTTACTGCTTCTATTTGTTTGGGCTTTTCTAACCCTCAGATATAATTTATTAAACAACAAAGCTGGTCATCATCATGCTGTTATCGTCTCAAGTTATCACGGCTCGCCTTTGGAAGTTTCTAAATTGTTACTTACTATGTCGGCCCAGAAGCAGAAACTCAAACAATTATATTAAAGTACGCATAGCTAAGTCGGCGAAAACAAAAACTGAGCTCCAGTTAAAACGTTTTCACTTTTCTTATTGTGAATTTAAAAAAATAAATATATTATTTGTTACAGTATTTATTTAGTATTTTTATATAAAAACGTAACAACTATTTAGGTTAGGTCGAAAAACTTGATTATTTAATAAATCAAATTTGCAGATAAAAATAAAAAACAGTTTAATGATCATCAGACTTAATTAGGTAATAAATTAATAATTTTCCATTTGGCAAATTAGTTGAAGTGTTGTGTTGCTATCTTGATCGCCGACCGACGGCGATGCAGCACGGCCTGCAACAGCAGTTTCGAGTGACGTCGAGAACAGTATAAGTGGTCTCAACCATAAAGTCTGTAAATTTTAAGTATCGTATACTATTTGCATCAATCAAAAATTAAAATCATCGCACAAATCTCACGTTTCAAAGCAACTATTCATATGAAAATGTTCCACTGCACTATCACTATAAGGTTTTACGATGACATATCAATTGCATACGTCTCGTTCTTTCGTAATGAACTTCCGCATAAAAATAAAATAAAATTCCAGTTTTAACCTCAAATTGTTTTTTTTTTAAAATAATTATTACCCTTTAAACACTCCAAGATGAACTTTGATCCAAATCTTCATGTTAAACCAAAATCATTGGGTATCCAAAGCCCAAAGGTTAAACCAAGAGCAAAAGTAGAAGCTTCTTAGATACCGCGTTAGACTTGTGATCACGAAGTTAACATTTTACCAACAAATTTAAAAAAAATTCGAAAAAGCACAGAAAACATACGCTGAGTCACTGAATATAATTAGTTATGTATGTACAGTATGTCTGTATGTATAATGCTGTTCGAGAGCGCCAAATACAATACGACATAGTTGCGGCAACAATTTCCGAAACAATTCCCGCAACAACAATGAAACAACATCCAAACCTCATTTAATGACTTAATCATTGCAATGTGTGGTGTGATAATGTTATTATAACGAGGTTTGGCTGTGCTGTTCGTGAACCGATGTCAACAACGACACGCGACATGACAAAACTATAGGAGTATTCAGAAACTGTCGCGTTAGTGTGAAAATGTGATTTTACACATGTGCACCGGAAGCTTCGATGTTATGTTCGGTGACTCACAAGGGCGACTCGCATTCACATCTCAAGAGGTGCGCATAGTGAGTCACAATAACATAACATGAGACCTATGAAGCTTCCGATGCGCATGTGTGAAATCACATTTTCACACGTATGCATTTACGCACTTAATGCGACAGTTTCTGAATATCTTTAATGGTACTGAGTGGACTAATCTCGTTCCCAGCACTTCGCGAGGTTAGTGATACTGACACGGGGATCAATACAAGCAATTTGATGGTTCACAAAAACGACTGAAAAAAAACCATCATTTTTGACAGGCTACTGGCAGTAACATTATATTAGACTACCGTATTTTGTCGATTAAGGGCCGTCCATCGTCAGTCGTCCGTCGTCTGTCGTCAGTTGCCGACAGACTAATCGGCAGTCGTCAGTCGGCAGTCGCGACTGCTGAATATCAATATGTATATATAAGTCTATAAGAAATGCGGCCTAAAAGCCTGACGCCTAACACCTAACAATTAGCCCATCCCTAGATTTTCTTATAGACTTATAATAAATTAGACAACTGCCGATTAGTCTGTCGGCAACTGACAACTGTCGACTGCCTACTGACAATTAGTCTGTCGGCAACTGACGACTGCCGACTGACAATTAGTCTGACGGCGACTGACGATTAGTTTGTTGGTGACTGATGACAGAGGACTGCCGACTGACAATTAATCTGTCGCCGACTGACGTCAGACAACTGCCAACTGGCATATCGTTCGTATCGATATATCAACATTCTATATATCGATATTCAGCAGTTGCGACTGCCGACTGCCAATTAGTCTGTCGGCAACTGACAACTGACGACTGCCAATTAGTCTGTCGGCAACTGACAACTGACGATTGCTGATTAGTCTGCCGGCGAGTGACCAACAAATGTCCCTCACCAAGCTCAAATGAGCTGTTTGGGATACAAAAAGACAAGTTCGGGAAAACTTAAAAAAAAATAAAAACCATTTTAAGAGATGGCAAACATTATTCAGTCATAAAAATTTTTGATGTCGTAAACATAAACCCTTTAAAGTCAAAATCTATCACTAAAATAATTTCTTTGCTACATACGGTAATCTAATCTCTACATGCATGAACTAAATTCAGACATTTATAGTGATAAAATGTGCAAATTTTCAAACTGAAGGTATTTTGAGTGACATTTGTGAGTTGGGAATAGTCTTTCAGTAGACACCGTTTATATGGCACAAATCCAATCTCTTATGTTTTTCTCAATTTTTTTTTAAATTCAGCAAAAAAGTAAAACCAGGATAAAAGGCTGAGAAAAAAAATGCTAACAAACATGGAAGTGAAAAAGGAAACCAGTGTTGACAGGAGAAAGCGCTTTTCTCAATTTGCTTACTCACGCTAGCTGTCCCAAAAGCCAACGTTAAAGATCACGAATTACAAACATTAGGGGTATTCAGAAACTGTCGCATAAGTGCGCAAATGCGTAAGTGTGAAAATGTGATTTCACACATGCGCACCGGAAGCCTCATAGGCTTCATGTTATGTTATGTGACTCACACGGGTGACTCACACTCACACCTCAAGAGGTGCGCATAATGCGTTTCACATGTGATTTCAAATGGCGGGCAGGCATAACTGCCTAGAACTAAAATTATGGTACCACTTGTCTAGTACTAAAATTATTTGGTACCAACAGTTCTGGGTTTTAGTGTTACCTGGATCAATATGGCGTCTCATTATTTTAGTACTAGGCATTGGTACCATTTTTATAACTTTGGTACCATAATTTTAATACTAGGCAAGTGGTAACATTTTTAATTTAGGTGCCTAATTTTAGTCTTAGATATGTGGTACCATTTTCAACTTGGGTACCATTTTCAACTTGGGTACCATTTTCAACTTGGGTACCATTTTCAACTTGGGTACCATTTTAAACTTGGGTACCATTATTAACTTGGGTACCATTATTAACTTTGGTACCATTTTCAACTTTGGTATCATTTTCAACTTTGGTACCTATTTCAACTTTGGTACCATTTTTAACTTTGGTACCATTTTCAATTTCGGTACCATTTTCAACTTTGGTACCATTTTCAACTTTGGTACCATTTTCAACTTTGGTACCATTTTCAACTTTGGTACCATTTTTAACTTTAGTACCATTTTTAACTATTCCCAATTTGAGAAAACTTTGGAATATAATCATCTTACCAGCCTGTTTTTGGCACTGAGCATGCGCAGTGCGAGTTTCACACACACACACACTCACACACTTGCACAATCTTGCATTTTGGGTGTTTCAGAAACTTTGAGCACTGAGCATGCCCAGTGAGAGTTTCACATTTTCACATTTTCACACTTGCGCACTCATGCGCTGTTTCTGAATACCCCTACTGTTGAAAAACTTCCTAGTGATTAATCGGCGTTCACAATCAGTTTTGGCATGTGACCTGATTGGCTTTCCTGCACAGACGAAGCATTGCAAAAAGTCTACTTTCAGGGTGGGCTTTTTACCTAATAGGTTTAAAATATTAATAAATGCACAATTAATGTTGATTAAACATGAAATAAGTTACTTCGTAAATTAAATATGATGACACTACAAATGGTTTTGGGTAAATAATCTTTTTAAAGTTGTTACACAAGTACAAGTAGTAGTAGTAGTAGTAGTAGTAGTAGTAGTAGTAGTAGTAGTAGTAGTAGTAGTAGTAGTATTAGTAGTATTATTACTATTATTATTATTATTATTATTATTATTATTATTATTATTATTATTTTTTTTTTTTTTTTTTTTAAATTCAAAAATATTTTTTTTCAAAAATCGATTTCCTCCCATATACAATTGAAGATTCTAAAAATAAACCTCTGACCAAAATGTCAATTTTTCTCCGATTCATTCAGTGTGAAATACCAATTTTTCCCAATCGTCTCCTCTACAAAATTTTTTTTTTTAATTTAGAATTTTTTTTAAAAAAAAATCGATGATTTAATAGCAACAATTCTTCATTTTACTTTCATAAAAAAATGTCTAATAAAAAAAACCTATCCTAGTTATTAACTATCAACTTGACAGGTGTTTGCACCTGGGATTACATTACTCGCCATCCAACACCACACTAAGAACCCTAAAAACACAATTTTAGACTCAAACTCTTTAACGAGATTTTTCATTAGACGGAACTCGCAATTGACGTCATTCGAGATGAGACTAATCTCATGGTGAAAACCTTCAACAAGACCTTCAATAAATGAAACGCAAAACTAACTACCAACCAAAGATGGCTTTATAGCCAATTTTACAAGCGATTACCAAACAGAAAAAGTCCATTTAAGCATTATGGATACTCATGATACTCATGTTCACTGCCAAATTCCAGTTCATCAAAAAAATAATTAATAATCAATGTTAAAATAGTAATTTCGATCTATACTGAAAACTAAAGCAGGAAAAAAATTAATTAAACGCGTAATTTTTTCATCCCTTTAATGCCGCCTTAATAATGCAAGGTGTAAACCTCGTTAAACAACTCCATTGTCTCGTAAGATTTTATCCTTCAAAATTAAACGTCAAGCGCGCCTTTATTGTCTGTTTACACTCTATTAACAGTGAGTCCATTTTGACCTTTAAGAATAGTTTTTCTAGATGTTTTACAACGTTACACGTACAGATCAGATGATATACATACTTGTAGAACGGTTTATTAATTTCTGCAGTATAGATGCAAAACCACGGCAATGCAAATAAAATCCAATTGAATGAATTTCAGTGCTTCTTGAAAATTGTGTCCGCGCCTATTATTGGTTCACGGAAGAGTTGGTAAACATGAAATTTCCGCACACAAAGGCAGGCGGCGTCAGAATGGGACACTTGGTCTTAGTGTGGTGGAAAAAAATCGCGTCTAAACTATTCAGTGAACTAAAAGTTGATTCTCGGAAATCCAAGTTTCCATGCCGTTAATGGCAAGTGTTTATTACCTCAACAAACTAGCTTAATTCTATTTAGGGCCAGCTGTGGTTAATCACTCATTATAATAATTAATTTTCAAATTTTCGGCTGCCACTATTTTTATTTTTCAACCGTGAATAGCCGATTTAAACACGTAAAGCGTAAACGAATACTGTAAATTACAGTTAAATACGATAATAAACATTTTCTGTAATTAATTGAGTTGATTAATGGAAAATAAAAACTGTTAAGCGTGTGTTAGTGACAGTACGCAATTTCAACTAGATTGCTCAATAATCGTTGATCAAGAATGCGAATCGTCTTCTTCTTGATTCGAGCTGCTTGTATTTTCATCAGTCACAACTTTCACCAATGACCGACCATGTCTATCAATCAGCCTACACTCATAGAAAAAAAGTCACCATTTTACTCCATTTCTGGAGTTATGCGTTGTCCTGTGGCCAACTACATAATCAGAGTAATGGTACTCCAAAACAAGAGTTTGGTGTGTGAAAAACTACATTTTTGAAGTAACAGTACTTTGAAATGGAATATCAAAACTCTAAAATGGAATATCAAAACTCTAAAATGGAATATCAAAACTCTAAAATGGAATATCAAAACTCTAAAATGGAATATCAAAACTCTAAAATGGAATATCAAACACTACTAAATGGAATATCAAAACTCTAAAATGGAATATCAAAACTCTAAAATGGAATATCAAAACTCTAAAATGGAATATCAAAACTCTAAAATGGAATATCAAAACTCTAAAATGGAATATCAAAACTCTAAAATGGAATATCAAAACTCTGAAATTGAAGAATTATTACTCCTTTAAATGTGGGAGTTGGCCACGGGACAAAATGGAGTAAAATGGAAACATTTTTTCTATGAGTGTAGTTGATAATTTCTTTCTTTGCCATCTGTTATTGTAAAAACCTCCGCTTAGTGGAATCAGCTTTTATAGGCCCGTGGCTTAATAGAAAAATACTCTCTTTCTCTTCTCTTCACCTACAAAATACCTTGCAACATGTTAGTTTGACGTTATCACATGACGTCACCATTAAACAACATCGCATCCTCGGTATCTTTGTTTGCTGTGGCTTTTACAGATTGGAATTTGCTGAGATAGACCACAATCCAATTGTGTTCAATTGTGGTTTTTGTTAACAAACCATACATGAAATATTTTAACGTGCTAACTACTAAAATTCTAATTTCTGCGGTCGGTATAACAGCGCTTCAATATAGAAATTACAACACAGTAATGAGAAATAACAAAATGTTAAATTTAAGATGAGATTTATTTTTATGTTTTTGTTTGAAATTGGTCATTGGTCATTGGTCAACTTATCGTAGAAAATGTTAGCAAATTGCTAAACCGCTTTCAGTGAACAAAAAAAAAAAAATAATTACATTTTTGGCCTTTCTCCCCTTCTTTTAGTGTGTCTG
>JH431580.1:104084-134814 GCA_000239455.1 Strigamia maritima
ATTAGCACGATTTTAAAGCAAAACGAAAACGGAATCGCGCGATTTTTTGTGTGTGGGAACCTAGGCTTATCTATTTACCTAACCTTTAAAATCGCATGTTGGGCAATCGAACCCAAAAAACACAAACAAGTTGCGCAAAAATAGGTCAAGTAATTTCTTTGCACTCGTACAACTAAGGATTTGGCTGAAATCGTATAAGAAGAAAAAAATTTCGTCATACACAGCCAAATCTCATTCTAAAAATAAAGCGTGTACTGTATGTGATCATCTAAGACACGGTGCTGCACAGAGCAGCGAACAGGAACGAATGCATAACTCTCACATCTGTAACTTTATTTACTTTAGCAAGTAATAAAGCGAGTGACAAGAACTTAAATTGTTCATATCAATGTGTTGTTCACGTCAAGTGTACCTGACTAAATTGCGTGTGCTCGACTTACATATTCAGGAAAATCGAATCTGCTTTCGTCGTGAATCAAAAACGCGAGAGAAACATCTCTCGTATCAGTTTTCACTCGCATTTATTCCTTTAATCTCATTTGTTTGCATTAAAATGCATTTCCAATCTTCAATCTGCTTCAACGTAACAAATTAATGATAAACCAATCCTATCATTTAATGTCAAGGCACTTAATGTTTTCGCTAATAACATTATCAAAATTAAAATTTTTTAAATGCATTATTTTAATGTGAACTTTCGGTTTAAAATTGGCTTCATCTTGCTTGACTTCGAATCAATATCGCAAGCAAAGAAAACTAATTACTAGATTCCAACACACAAAATTAACAGCAACATTTGTTAATTGCTTTGCAGATTTAGCCAACAAAATGAAAAATGTGCACATTTTCATGTCATTACACTAGTGTCAACACTTAAAGCACAAATGTTACGGCGCTCACCGCAGCCTATAAGCCTAAACTCAGGCTTAAAAACAAAGAAAAACATTTATTTGACAAGTAAAAATAATTTATAAACCGGGAATTTTCGTCCCTCTCGAAACAAACAGAAATTAAACCAAATAGAAGCAAAATAAATCCCTAAGAATGAAGCCTCGATTTTTCACCATTAATAAATCACAACTAAGTTCTAGCTCTTGGCTTAATGAAAGCTCTAACTTTAAAAGTGCACATCCTGCGGTAAACTTAGTGGATTTTGTGCTAATGGGTCTGCTGACCAATAGCAAAACCCTTTGGTTAGCGGACAAATTTATAGAAACGTCAAATGTAATTGACTGAAATTTATTTTTTGTTTTCTTGACAACAGAATGGATAAAAAATTGTTGTCCATTTTCTAAATCTTCTTTAATAAGTTAATCCTCCATAAAAATGCTGACCACCAGCAAAAACATTCAACTTAATTAAAAGGCAAAAAAAACATTGCTGTAGGCTTCGGGCATTTTCCTCTGGGTTGTGTAATTAGGGCTTCATTTAGAAAAGTTTAATAGCATTTTTTAAATATTTCCCGTGATGTATAAATCTATTGCCATAAACAGGACAAATCTTAATTGGCAACTTACCAAATTACACCTTTCCTTTCCTTATGCAATTTAAAGAGTACAATGTTCAGAGCAATTATTTCAAGCATGTAACCTTAAAATGACCTCTTCAGTAGAATAAATGGAAGGCGTTAACTTCTCAAAGCAGTGCTGCTACCATGCGAATTGTAACTCTACCTGCTAGACAATGGTGGACAGATAAAGAACGTTTTGAGTTATTTACAGTGCGACTAAAGCATAAGACTTGAACGAAGCAAATAGAAGTAAAGTAACGTCAAACTAAGGATCGGTTGACAACAGTTCGGAGGGTTTACGACATCAGATACTTTATAGCTGAATAATTTTCGCCATCTCTTAAAATGGCCTAAATGATTTTTATTTATGTTTTTAAAGTTTTAAGAACATCTTTAAAAATTATTTTGTATCCCGAACAGCTTATTTGAGGGACATTGTTTGGCTGGCAGGGCACTGTTTCTGACGTCACACTTGGTATTCCCCATGTTAAATACATAGGGATTACGTCACAACTAGTAACAATCGCGCAAATTCTCGATTTGGTCTCGCTTTTATCTCTCAGTACTTTTATATACTGTCGTTTGCTTGTTGTCATAACTTCAACATTCACTTTACTGCCCCTTGCGCATAGCAACAATAGCTGACAATAAAAACTCAAGCAAACCTTTTGCACAAAGCATATAAGTTACATGAACAAAACGTACAAGCCATTTAAAAATTTAACACAATCCTATACTTGTACTTATATCACTTACATTAGTAAGTCAGGTCTATAACAAAATACAATAGAATATTAACCTTCCAAGAGCCAATGATTGGCAAACCGATAATGTATACATTTGTATAATTGCATAAAGCTGTTGTATGGTAGCGCTTTAGCACTAGTTGTTGTGGTCGGCACTAGATGGCGCTTATATTTAATAATTTCAAAACATGAGACTCACTTTGATCGCGATAAAATTTTTCTTAATTTTATCAAAAATTCAAATTCATCTATATTTAATGCAATAAAACTATTTGCAAGATTTAAAACAAGCTAAATTAAGTTATCTACAAAACATCTCATTTTCCAGTAGAGTTTTGAAAAAAAATTTATAAATTCATAACTTTACTGGAATTTGTATATTTTGTTTTTACTTCCCACCACAAATGGTGGTGGCGCTCTAAGCCGAAGCGCTTTAACTAATTGCAGGGCAGCTGCCCAAAATTTAACATGGAAAGATTCAGGGGCTGAATTTTGCAAACCTTGTATTTTGTAAAATTTTTAACTAAAATTTTTTAAATTTATACGATAAAATTCTTTATTATGAACGGTACAAAGTAGCCAAGCATCAGAATTTTTAAAAAATTTTTAAGGAAAATTTCCTATACCAGTGTGGTGATAGTATACATTTGTATACATCATTGGCTCTTGGAAGGTTAAGTTTTGCAAGCTCTACCAAAACCGTTGCATCCATTTTGATCTTTAACCAATTCAATCTTTGCCGCAGCGCTACGAGAAAAAACAGTTTCAATTTCAAAATGGGTAATGTGTAGACTGCTGTTGATTGAAACGATGTACACATTGGGAGTATACAATTAAGTTAGGAAGAGGAAGAGCAAAAGGAAAAAAAGTAACAACCTTTTTTTGTAGAACTAATCACACGCCTTAAATCAGCAACCGTCAGAAAATTAATTTTTCAACTCGCAATCACTCATCACAAATCCCGAATGCTTTTGAATACCACTAATAAAACCTCTAAAAATCGTGCATACATAGTTGATTAGTCTTCATAAAAAATTAAATAAAAAATCATTAAATGATGACATTTGATGGTATTGGCATATTTAAATTGCCTTTCTTTAAACTAAAAATAAATCACTAACGTAAGTTAATTAAACCGAATGATTTATTCACCTGTCTTAATCAACAGTTTAATATTTTACAATTTTCTTTGCTTAAACTCGCGATCATACTGAAAAATCTTTTTCACATTGAAATTTTTATAACCTTTACTCAAGAGACCATATTGTAAGAATGAGGTACTTTGGGTCACAGATTCGCAGCGAAGGAAGAACTCATAAGCAGCACTAAAAGTGGAAAACTTTGATCCTTCGAAGCGTCATCATTTTGCAAAATGAGTCTCAACGACTTCGTATGTTGTTTTTTTAGTCTCGAATATACAATAAGCTTACTTGTTCTAATTAGTTTTATTTAAAAAATAATTAATTACCCGTATTTACAGATGTCTTACATCAAATGAGAGCTGTGTTTAGAAATCCATTATGCCAATTTTCTCAAGCTTTAACTGGTACCATTCATTGCGGCTCACGTATTCTTTCCTTACTGAAGGTCAAACCTTTGTTGACCCAACCTCTCGTTTCTTTCCTGTACGTCTATTACTCGACACCCAAATAAAATGCGTTATCTTTTGTTTATAGTCACAGATTTCTTCTTCTTTTTTTTACTACAAAATTTGTCTGCAGACATAAACATCTAATGATAACCGGCATAGAAGTGCCAGTAATAATTAAATCAAATTAAATTAAATATTGCTTGGTTTTTACAAAAGGAATTTTCGGTTCAAACATTTAAGTTGCCATTATTGTAATCGTATGTGGCGATTTAGAAATTTGTAAACACAAACTGTAACAAAATAAGACATTTGGCAAACAAATTTTGGCAAGAAATTGGAGGGGATTTGGCAAACTATACTGATAAAACGATCAATGTACCCCCCAATGTAATAAACATTTAAAGAGTAAAATTTCTAAAACAAAAATGTAAAAAAGAAAAGACCAATGTCTGGTCATTGTTAGAGCACTGAACAGCAATCAAGAAACGTGTAATTCAATTACCAGACCTGAATTCCACAGATACCAGACTGTGGACTGTCTGTTATCTCTGTCATATAATGTATCTAAGAATTATTATTGATCCTTTTTTTGTAATATGCAACAATTTTGCCTTGCTTTTAATATTTCACGTTTTAATATAAGCTCCTTAAGCTGAACTGGATAAATTTGAAATTTAAGCCAATATAATTAGCAATACTAGGTCCTTAAAGCCTGAAGCTATTCCGGCTAATTATGTTACAGCCAATTTTGAAGAAATGAGGTGGTCTGGTTCATTAAAAAACTCAACCAAAATCACAAAATTCATTGAATTTCTGATTTTTGATTTTAGTTTTAAAGAACTACATCTGAAAAAAATTGTTTTATGTATTTTTCACTTTGTAAATTTTTAACTACAGGTATTCCACATCAGTGACATCACTATACACTAATTCAAGAACCCACTAAACAACTTGACTTGAAATTGTTATTAAGTTCCACCTGTGAATTTTTATACCTTAATAACCATTCTGAAAAAACTATTAATTTCCTGGTAATAGTCCATAATTTAATTCCATTAACACGTGCTTTATGTCCATTATTAAACTAAAAAAAAAAATGAAAAAAAAATGAAAATGAATTTAAAATAGGTAAATAAAATTTTGTTTCCCTTTTAAAAAAGAAAATTAATACTATCCGCATAAAAAATATTACTCTCTATATGGAGATTCCTAATCCTTTATATGTGGCCCAAATTGTGCCAGTGTGAATTAGAATTCCACGCACACACCCACTAAAGAGACCAACTCCCCTGAGTGATTTGTTTCTCGGCTCACTTTTGCATTTCAACTCGATTTTTCCTTAATGAAAAATGCCTTTCAATGTAAAGAAAACTACGAACCAAAGTGTAGGCATTCTCGAACTAATTGCATTTACTTAATTTAAACTCCCAAATGGCATGATCGCTTTATCCCTCAAGTTTTTCCAACCAAAAATAATGCTTTCAAAGGTAAGATGTAAGATGAGTTAAAGAAAATAAAATTGAATAAATTAGAACAATTTCAGAATTTTGAAAAAATAATAAGAATTTCTTTTTATATGCACATATTTGAGCCTGTTTCAGGTTTGCTGCTCTACCTGAGCTCATTGCGCGTGACATACAGTTTGTTTGAAATGACTGACATGTAAAGTTTATTGTAATACGAAACGTCTAATAAATGCGGTTTATTCCTCGATAAATTACTGTTGACAGAAATCCACTTTAATCGTCAAAACAATTGCTCGTGTCTACAACACTTTCCACTCCAACGACCACTTGATAGAAAAACAACAGTGTGCTTAAATCTATTCAAGTTTGAAATTTACATCCCATCCAATCCAATAAATCCGGAAAGATAGCATCAAAACTCATTTATATTTCACCATATAAAAAGTAATATCCTAAAATATTGAATAAAACAAAAATCGATTAATTAAAATATTTTTTTTAGAAATTAAAAGCTCTAAACATAGAAAATTAGACCTGAATTAATTCCAATTCACTTGTAAATCCCTTTCTATTTCTATTTCTAATATAAAGGCAGAGCAGTCCAACCTCCATAACACTCTTTATTTCCGGTATCCGGATGTGTGCGCAAGCGCGTGCGCTAACAAGTAACATCGCACAGGGAATTTATTGGTTCTGGTTTCTGTTATTAGTGCCATTAACAGCCACCAGATGCAGCTAAGGGTGAAATGAACTTGTACGTAAAGATTATTTGGTCAGCAAAACTCAAACAAGGGAATCGGAAGCGAAGCACATAATTTTAATTCATTTCCTACTTTTTTTTATTTATTAAATCTTATAAAAGTATAATTATTAAAGCCAGAAATAAAAACTCTAAAAATACAGTTTTTAAATGTTTTTTTTTTTAGAAAAATAAAAACACGTTCAACTGCTGTTATTCGACATTTGTTGGATTTTCACTCTCTTGTACTTTTTATGTAGGGTAAATTGAGTGTGACGTCAAAAATCAGCTTCAGGTTGCCAAGCAACAGTAGTAAAGATGAAGTTAAACAAAAAAAACACCAAACTGCACACATTTTCTCTAGACATTGAATGATGGCCTGCTAGCCAAAAGTAAGAAACTGTGTGCCTTGCAGCTAAGCCATAATTTGCAAAAGGTGATTCGGAAAAAGGATGGGGATAAAATGGCGCATTTTAAAGATAAAGTCTTTTATTTTATCTGGCATAAATGAAAGTTTCATTATTTCCTTGGGATTTCCTTGCTTATTATTTTTTTATACTTCAAAAATTGTAATAAAAAAATTTATTAAAAAAAACAAAAAAAAAACTAATTTTTGAATTTAAACATCTTGCGTCGTAAAATGCAGTTTTGCATTGTCAGATGACCATAAAAACCTATTTACAGTAAAAAAAATATTTTGATAGTTAGCAGCTCAAACCACACTTTACAAAGTGCAATGCACGTTCATTAAAGTAATGTCATATATGCAAACTGCCATTAATCACTTGCCATTTGTTTGTTTTCATAGATGACATCATCGTATCGGTTTATGTAATGGCATCTAACTTTTCTGTTTGTCTTTGCATCCGCAGTTGATTGAAGCAAAAATGTGGATTGATGTTAATGCTTGAAATAGTTTTTATTCTTATAACTACAACCATAAAATGGCAGACGTTCTACGCCATTTAGAGAGTATTGCGCTTGTGTTGTGGTCAACTCTATACTTTTATGAGTGTGCAGATATCTGTCGTCCTTTTAATTTAAAAAGATAGCAAATCTCAAAAAGACCATTTGCTAGAACCATAAACAAATCTCAAGGTCATATTTACTGTTGTTGGCCATTACATATCTAATTCTGACGTCACAAAATGCCAAAAATGGTAGCAACTTTGTTAGACGATCAGTAAATTCAGTTAAAGCGCATCATGGATGACAAATCTCAATCAGAATAATTAAATAAGTTAGAAATTTTCGATTAAAAGCACAATTTAACTTTTTTTGTAAAAAAATATGTTTCATTTGTACCCCAAATGTCAAATGTTAAAACTGCCTCCATTGTCTTGTGAAGTGAAAATATGAGCGCCATCCTCAGCTTAAAGTTAAATCAAGTGTCACTGAAGTTAAAAGTGCAGCAAGTGTTGCGCAAGTGCAGTATTTCATCTTAAAAAATGTCAAGCAAATGAATAAAGCAGTGTGTAGATAATGAAATTGTATGACACACATGTTACCTAGATTAATGTCGCCCCCTGTCGACTTCAAACCAGGCCCAGAAAACATCCTTTATTTAAGTGACGTGCCCAAGTGAAATGACCTTTACTAACAAGAGTTTCATATTCAAAAGGACACCATTTTCAAATTAAGTCGCTGCTGCTTTTTGAATTAGTTCCAGTAGCAAAATGGGTATAGCAGCTTAATAATACATATGAGATTTATTAATGCTATTAGGTACTGCCAGTTTGAAAGCTGTTTTATTTACGTCATAATGCTCCACATGTTAATTAGTTTTATTAAAAAATTCAAAATTTTTTTTTCTTTTGCAAGAATTTTTTTTTTATTTTCAAACCTCAAGAAGAACTCGCCATTGAAACTTTTGAAGACAATTGTCCTCTAGTGCCCGTAGCTTATTTCAGTGTTTTCAACAATTGGCCATTACCTGACCATTTTCTATGATTGTTTTCAATTCATATAATAGCGATACACAAAAAATGTTTTCCATATCTTAAAGGATGTTTCCAATTTGATAGAATGTCGCCATGAGTTCCTGCATTATTTCCTCTACCATTTCTTATCTTAAAATATCATATGTACTAAAAGGCTCTGGATAATGCTGCTCTCTTTGGCTGTTAAGGTTACTGCATCCAATAAAACTACGTCAGAAATTACTTTGTTAACTGTCAACTCCAGTAAAAAAAATATATATATATATAAAAAAGCGAAAGAAAAGAAAACTGGCAGTTTTAAAAACAGACAAAGCTGCATCCTGTTTCATTCCATTTAACTTAATGCAGGTCCACATTTGCGCAGTTTCAAAACGAAGATTTCAGTTATAGTAGTATGATGCGTCATGGGAATCTATGTCCAACATAGACACGCGTGTGAGGATCTAATTTACACACCAATCAAACAACTTATTTGAATCTGAATCTGTCAAAATTAAACGTGTTTCTCTATATCGAATGCAGTTATTGTCCACTTTAATTGGTAATAAAATTAACAT
Organism: Strigamia maritima; assembly: GCA_000239455.1. Taxonomy (NCBI): domain Eukaryota; kingdom Metazoa; phylum Arthropoda; class Chilopoda; order Geophilomorpha; family Linotaeniidae; genus Strigamia; species Strigamia maritima. Next base: position 112,634 of record JH431580.1, read on the forward strand.
TCACTGCACTTGAACTTTAATGCTTTTCATGTTATATATCTCCAGTTTACTTAATTAGACGCCTTCAATTCTGGAAGAATAAGTAAAAGTCATGCTTTATAAGTCATTTAGTTCTTCCTTAACTATGTGCGTCACATTTATTAAAGTAAGTAAAGGATACTTGACTTCTCCTTTTACAAATTGGACGCACCTAGTGTTTGTTTATAGCTTGTACTGTAGTGTGGTTCTAACAACTGCAATTGGCACAAATGACACTATATAAGTGCGGTCAAACCAAAGTCAAAAGTCACTTACTTGTTTCTTTTTTGGCAGACGAATGTGACGTAATTTACGTCAAACAGTATTGAACTTATAAGAATAGCTTCATCAAAAAGCAATTTCAATTTACTTTTCTCTTTTCAGTGCTGAAGATGTGCAGTGGTGCGTCAAAAGAGTCGATCACTCGCCAATGCCGATGGTTTAGGAGCCAAGCAAACATTTTAATCAATCACAAAAAAACTTACTCCTCGACTAACGTAATAACCAGATGTCATATAAAACAAAATAAAAAAGTTTGCTCTAATGGATTTATTACTTGTCTACTCTCATTTCACACTGAAATCAGACAGCATGTTTCGTATCAGTCAAGATTGGCTCTGAGCATGTACATAAACGGTTACTGAATTGTGTTCAATGGGAAATCACTTTTTCTGCCAGAAATGCATCAAATAAATTTTCCATGTTTTAACAATGTTGTATTTTTATTTTATTTTCTATTTTCAAATTAATTGAAACGTAAAATCCGCCATTATCATAAAAAAAAAGTTCTTACCGCAACCCTAATTTTATCATTACCGTTGTAAATACTTTTACGGTATTTTAAATTGACGGTCAAATGTCGTTTTAAAGTATAGATTTTATTGTTAAAGAATGGGAAATTTATACGCCCATATGTTACAAGTGTGTGTTTAAATCGAATTTCTCAAAGTCCCGATAGTCAGATTGGGTTGACTGAAGATAAGGTTTTAAAAACCTGACAATTTTAAAGTTTAGAATCATGTTAATTGAATAAGTTTCTACTTTTTTCTCATTTGTAATTTGTGAATTACTATCTAATATAAAATTAACGTTTTTTACAAAAAAAATTAAAAAAACAGATTATTAATTTTTAATACCATAACTGAGTGTTTTCAGATAATTGTTGACAGTCGTAATTTCAAATTATAAGTTTTTTACTTGATGTAATTAAATGAAGATGGACATGATGGGTAATTCGGGAAAAAACTACATCTTACAATTTGTTCCTTCTTTTTCTTTTTTTTGGTATTACATTTTAATAAAACCTAAGCAAGAAAAAATTTACTCTATGATTATTTGAAGTTCTAATATAATTTTTGTTTTTATATCCTATTAGTGATGAACAGTTTTCATTTTTTTTCCAGTTTTCTTCATGCCCACTTCGCGGCACTGTATCTAGTTCTAATAAAAGCCACAGTAAATTGGAGTGACGCTACCCTCAGAACCTTGATAAAATCATCAAAATCAAAGACGTAACATGGCAATCCTTTTAGTTAAATTAATCTCGCAGTAAAAACACTAAAAAGTCACTTAAAAAGCTAACATAATTTTCAAATGTTTAAAGTTAGGTTATAAACAGTCAAAATGATAAACAACCCCAACCATAAGAGTTTAAACTGATCTTGTTATTTCCCATTTTAACAGGCTCCAAAAGCCAATTCATTTTTTTTAGTTTTACTGTAATAAATTTGAATTAATCGTTTTATTGTATCGTCAACTCGACTATATACTTTCGAAACTCAGCCTGCGCAGTACGGAAGTTCTGCCTTTATGGAGCTTTGTGGAATTTGTTACGCATCTCCCAATAAGGATCAAAATCATCGATTGGAAGGTTAAACAGGATACTACTTGCCTATCCCACATATGTCCAAATGTCAATTTGTTAATGCCGATAGATAGTACTTAACTCAACAGCTGCCAAATTTGTCAGGGATTGAAATGAGATAAACTGTGTGATGAGACAAATTCATACCCGCCTATTACATTTTTCCAAATTTCATATTTTTTAATGCCAATCATGATGCAAAAATCTATAATTCAAAAATTTTTGTTCAGGTGAATAATAAAACATGCAAATTTAAGATAAATTTACATTTTATTGACTGATTCCAAGATTAATCACAAACTTCACGCGTTTTATCATTTTCTTGTGAAGTATTTCCTTTTTCTTTCAAAAACAGCCCTCGGCTGTTGCCAAAACATGATGAAAACCCTCCTTTTCAACACCCACATTCATTTACACATAATTTTAAACCTTGTAAAGCTTTCACACCTTCTAAATAAAAATTCATTAATCAAACAACACTAAAAAAACTCGCTAAAACTCCTCTCCCAAGTGATTTTGTACCCAATCAACTCAAATAAGCCTTTGCATTCTAATATACCGTATTTCTCAATTACAATAAAAATATTTTAATGTAAAATCGGTGCTATATATTTCAACGTCCATTTTCTTCTCTGCGCACACACTCAAGTCAAAAATTCCACATTTATTAACGTACCTAAGTAATTGCATCAAATTATTCATCACCGGATGTAACGTGTTATCGCTTCCCATCATACGTGTCCCCCATTATTCTTTTCTCTAACTTTTTGTATTTTCGTCCATTCTAACATGTTCAATTTCTGGCCTGCATATTAGAAAGAATAAATTGCACTGCATTAAATTCTACCGCATCAAAATCTATGGTATCTACATTAAAAATGCAAAAAAAGTGCGGTGTAGTCAATTATCAACTTAGAAATTTTCTTGCACATTAATACGATTGACAGCGCCAAAAACAGGGGCAGCCGTATTGTCACTTTCAATTCCCAGGGAAGAATGTTTATCGCTATGGTAACCATGACGTAAAAACCCCGATCGAAACATCAGCATGTGACTAATAAAAATGCATCATGGCAGCTTTGATTAACCAAAACGATCCCTATATAAATGGTACCTCTTGTCCAGTTACCAACTGACAGACATTGTAGATGACTACTTTATTAGACGTTATCGAGTCTATTAAAAACAAATCACGTGCTATGTGGAGCACATTTATTTATATATCTAAGTGCGCTAAATATTCTTTGCATGTCTCATTACCAGCAATTTGTGTTAGTATGGCGTACGTACCAAATTTATACACATTAAAATTAAATGATTGATGACTGAAACTGTACCAAAACGTGGAGTAATAAATTAAAGTAACATCGACCAATGATTTCTGCACTATCATCTGCTTCAATGAGTTCTATCCTTGGGATCTATTTTTAGTAACATCTTCACGGATCTCCCTCCTTCGTTCCGTTTGACGTCAGCAACTTGTCTCACCCTTCGAGCATCTCTTGGCGAAAACAGTTAGCAAAAAAAAGAGATGAAAAATGCAGAATGTTGTGTAGGTAATAAATCCATTGTTAAATGATACAAACAAATGCGAAAAATATTACTTTTGATAAAGAATTTTTTTTATGTTATGCACGAGTTGAGGAGTATTAAGAAATAAAAAGAAGTGGAGCACAGATTGGCAGAAGATCAAAAAAGCCGGTGAGGTTGATGTCATTTAATGTTTTTTTTTTAAAGCAACCATTTTGGAAATGATGTAAATGAGTGACAGGTACTTGAACTCATCATCAGCTGGTGATGGATGACATGAAAGTAAGAGTGCAGACAGACATAAATACTGTTGCCAAGGTAAACAAATAAACGTTCACAAAATGCCAATTGCTTGTAGACGACTGGGCCCAGTTTGTTGCTTTTGTGTGAAAGTTTAACTCTTGTTGCTAAATTGAAGATTCGTTTTACACATTACACCACTTATTTAAGTCGTTGATGACATGAAAAAACAAAGATTTCCTTCAGGTCACGTTACAAAACAAAGATCCAGTTTGTTTTAACACACATTCACTGTTAAGAAGGTGAAAGATTATTTTAACTCAGATCCCAGTGTCCAATCACACACAAGTATCGTTTGAAAATACACCAATAAAAATTGTTTGTTAGCGGTAATAACAGAGATTACATTTATACCATTCCTTGTGTGGTCAGCCATCCTCTTGATGAGCAGCCATCATGTTTCAGAGCAGAATTATAAAAAAATTCTGCTCTGATAGAAAATGAGTTCGGCCCGGCCGCAATGGTAGAGCGAAAGTGTTTGTTGTTTTGTAATCACTGATGGAGAAAACTATGGAGTCATTGTTGTGTTATAACAGTTGCGCCAAAATGGCTGATTTTTATTATGCCATGTTAATCCTGTGGAGTTAATACTCCACAACATTACAGTCTGTGAGAGTCTTGAGATTTCAACGGAAACTCCCAGCATAGATAATATAACGAAAAACTCATAACTGTAAGAGAGCTTACATTGTAACTGAAAGTAGTGCAGCTAATTTGGTAGTTTTCCACGATATAAGCAGGTCACGTGATCAGTATATAGAAGAATCAAAATTTTCAAATGTAATGGATAGATGTATACCGCTAACTATAATTCCAATTAGCTTTCCATTGTTAATTTTTAATAAAACTTATCTATTGGCAAATTAACCAACAGATGTTATTTTTTATTTATTAATTATATAATATAACAAAAAGTAACATTTTGTTTTTAAAAAGTTATTTATTTTTCTAATTTCGAACAGCTGCTGGAGCCCATTAACTAACGGAAGTTTGTAAACAGAGCATTTTGTCTAACATAATGGAAATTATCAATTACCGATAGTCATTTTCAGTTGTTTTTTTTTTAAATAAAATTTATTTATATCATTGCGCTATGAAATGACGGTAAAAATCAGAACATGACTCATAATACTACATTAATGATTTTTGTACAGAGTTGTAATTTCATATAATTCCCTTGCAGCGCTGGAAATCAATATCTCTGAATCTAAGCAGCACTCCTAGCTTTGATGCAATGATGCACTTTTGATTGCTACAGTTTTGCACTTCCACAGTTCAGATTCAAACTATAAAAAATCTCATAATGGCGCTGTGACAAATGATACGTTAATTATTCTAAAAATATCCTAATATTTCAAAAACCAAAAAAAATCAGAAAAATCCTCATTATAGCTTTAATACATAACACCAACATCCCAATAATTCAAACTTTAAAATCACCCATAAAATGCATATTAAACTATCTAGAAACATGTTTTACACCATCCAAAATTTATTAGACCTATAAATTTGAAAAGCTGGGTAGACTTTTAACTTTACACAAGGCCACACAGCAATTAAATAACACAACAAAACAAAACTGTGGAACCGTCTTGAAACTTAAAAACTACTAAAGCTTTAAACTCTTGCATAAACATTTTGGAATTTCACCTAAATTGTTTAATCTCAGTTTGAAAAGATGCTAGTTTACTGGAAACCGCAAAAATAAAACGATCGGAATAAATCCGCCGCAAAAGTCCATCAAAAACCTCAAGAATTCCTATTGTAATTGACTATGTCAGCAAAAATAATGCCAATGAATTTAAGGATCGGTTTCAATCGTGTAATCTGCTTCCAAATTTTTCAAAAAACTCAGAAAAATTATTTCAGTGTTTTAAAACGCCATTTTGGATTTAAAGCATCGAAAAGAGCGAAAACACTATAGTTGTTAATTGGTTATCGGGGTGGGAAAATGAAAACTAGTTCATGTGAATCCCCTTTTGCTTCCATCTTGGGATCAATAAGGGGGCTGCCAAAGAGCAAAACTGCACTGCAGTGCCACGCCCTTATGACGACAGGCGACACGGTAGAAAAAACAACAACTCGCTCACGATACACTTCAATCAATTCGACAAATTCTTTTGCTTTTCCACGAATAAGGAAGAAGAAAAAAAATGTAAAATTTACCAACGACTAAATTAAATTACGGATTTTTTTATATATACTTTTTTCCCCCTTATTTTTGTTAAAGATAAAAAAAAACTTTATTATTGTTTTTGGCGTCTATTAGAAAAAATTGATTCATCAGAAGAAAAAAATTCAAATTATTTATTTTCTTTTTGGAATAATTTTTAATGCCCAAAAAAATCGTTTACTTTTTTCCAATTCATTTTTGTTTTTGTATTCTTTTTCTATTAAAGAGAGCATTTTGTCGGAAACACTTTCGCTTTTATGGTCCCTTTGGAATAAAAGAAAGTAAGCACAGACTGAAAATGAGCAAAATAAAAAGCTTAAAACTTCACATGCCAGCAGTAAGAGTCTAACTGTTATGCCGAAAAAGAAGAAATAAATAAAAAAAATAAATAAATAAGCGAATTTCAAGATGAAAATTTAAATCGGATTATTTTGATATACCTATGTTCCTATTTATTACATTTTGAAATATATATTTTGAAATATATAATTTCAAAATGTAATAATTTATAATATTTATAAGCTTAAAGGGTTTACGACATCAAAAATTTTATTACTGAATAATTTTCGCCATCTCTTAAAATGGCCAAATGATTTTTAAAGTTTCCAGAACACGTTTAAAAAGATCATTTTGTGTCCCAAACAGCTTATTTGAGCTTGGTAAGAGACATTGTTGGCCACTACTGTTTCTACGTCACAGTTAGTATTCCCCATGTTAAATGCACAGGGTTTACGTTACATTTGGTAACAATAACTCCCATTTGGATTTAGTCTCGCTTTTATCTCTCACTTTTTCATATTGTCATCTGCTCGTTTTCACAACTTCATCATTAGTTTTTTTATTTATTTTTATTTTTTTAATGTTTTTCAAAAAACTCAGAAAAATTATTTCAGTGTTTTAAAACATGCTTGATCCAATAGACAATTAAAAAATCTGATGTCGTAAACCCTTTAATATTAAACGACCCGGTGCAAATTTGCGCGGATCAAATTTGCGCGAAATTTGTCAGGTTGCAAATCCGCGCAGTCCCAAATCAGCGCATTTAGGTAACTCAATTTTAAGCGATTGCTCTTATTTTTCAACACTATAGAAATCATTTATGTCACATATTGATAAAAATTAATTCCAGCTTTCAAATGTTGACTATGAAGCAATTCTTTCTTGCTCCAATTTAGTGTTATTAACGAGCTTGTTGGCATATTTGACATTCCATTATATCAGGTCGACGATCGCGTTGTTTAGGGCTCTTTTTGAGTGTAAAAATGTAACTGCACACGATTCCATGTTATTTAGGTTAAAATTAGTGAAAAATAGCAAATGTTAAATTTAAAAAACATTTTTCTAGGTTTTTTTAAATCGAACGTACTAATTTTTTTAATTGGTAAAAGTATTAACACTCGATGCACTTAACCCTTAAAAAAGTATAATTATATAACATTCCGTAAATTAATAAGTCAGAAAAGACAAATTAATTTCAATTTCAATTGGATACCGGCTGTTTCAAGTAATTAAATTTTCACTTACATTTTGAATCGTATTACATCGGTCAAATAGAAATTTTTAATTAAAAAATGAAGACATGATGAAAAAATAATAAAAGATACGTAAAAAAATGCCACACACAAAAGTTACAACTACTTTAAATTCTTTAAAAAGTCAACCCACCTTAAAATTCCAGAAATTCTCAAAAACTCCGCCAGCGCTTAGCTGCATTACACTGAATTTTTTTCTTCGCTTTTTTATGGTTTAGTAGAACAAAACAAATGAAATAACCTTCACAATTTTTCACTTGTTTGCATTTTATATCCCATACTCTCATGTCTCATTTAACGTAATCGCATTTTTCCCTTTTTCTCGTATTTTATTTATTTTTATAAAATTTTTTTAAAAAAAAAATAAAAAAATTAAATTAAAATTTAAAAATAATAAATTCTTCAAAACATATTATTTTTAATTATAAAAAAAATAATAATAATTATTAAAGTTCAATTCCAATTTTTTATCTTTTTTTTACTTTAAGGAACTGAGAAGTCATTTGTCATATATCTTCTATATAAAATTCCGTCTCATTTCAAAAATATCAAATGTGACCTTTAGCTGCACATCCTTTCCACGATGCACTTATTACGTAAGATCAAATTTCCAAGAAAAAAATATTTTCATGTTTTGATAATGAGTAAATGGACTTTCGCATAAATATTTATTATTCTTTATTTATACAATCAAAGTAGTGCATTTAAAAAGCATCAATCAGCAATACCATGTTTTCAATAATCCAAATCCAAAATAAACTCAATTAATGCATCCATTAAAAAACATGACTGCAGTTTGATTTTACGTTCGATTTAATTCTCCTAAGAAAAATTAGAAACTGAATTGGACGTCATTTTCCTCGAGTTCGCAAACAAAAACAAATAAAATTTTCTATCCTAGAAAAACTCAAGACAAACTCTACTATCTCGTGATCCCTCAGTCTATAGGAGGCAAATGAATAATTTAGACGAAACTTCTTATGACTGCTTTCTTTCTAACCACAGATTTCCATTCATATATTTCGCGGTTTTCAAGATATCCGCATGACAACGTCTGACTTTTCATTTAAATACACAAGTATCAGAAACAAATGAAATATTGCCCATTACCCCGGTACGACAAAAACACCCAGTTTGAAAAATTATCAACTCCTCTCTTGTAGACCTGCCTTCTACAAAAAATTAATGATTTTTCACTGAATTTCAAAACAGTGTTGCCAACTCTAAAATCTGGATTCTGCTTTGGTAACCTCTAAATTCCGCTAAAATCCGCTGACTCTAAAAGGTGAAAATCCACTAAAATTCCGCCAATTTTTTCCAGAAAAAGCTAAAGAAAAAAGCCAAAAAAAATTAAAATAAATTTTTTAATCGGAATTTTTTAACAGAGATTTTCCAATCAAGCGGATTTTAAGATTTTTTTTAAAAAAAAACATTTTGCCAATTTTTTGACCAATGAGAAAGACCCCTCACGGCCCACTTTTTTTTTTAGCTTTTGTCTAGAAAAAATTATCGAAATTTTATGATTTTTTAAAAAAAAACATTTTGTCAATTTTTTGACCAATAAGAAAGACCCCACACGGCCCAAGTGGGCCGTGTGTTTTTTTAAAAATCCTAAAATCCGCCAAAAATCCGCCGATTGGAAAATCTCCAAGCTAGATTTTCCGCAGTCCGCTGCCTTGTTTTTTTTCCCGCTGGGGGTCTCAAAAATCCGCCAAATCTAGCAGGAAATCCGCTAAGTTGGCAACACTGTTTAAAAAATGGAACCATTTCCATTCATTTAAAAAAATAATAGTTTTTAAAATTTTTGTCAGGAACCGTAAAATCCTAACCATGCATCATAAAACTTTTCATTTTAGCGGTAACTGATTATGCGTTATAATCAACAGTAAAAAAAGATCTATTTCATATTTTTCCAAATTTTACTTTTTGTAATTTCTGAAAATGTAAGATAATTTTTTTTTTATTAATAAATTAGTTATAATTTATTAATGTAACAGCATGAGTTAATGGCCCAATTTATCTCTAATTCTTACCTTTTCCACGTTCAATTTTTAGAGTATATTATCGTTCATTATTTGAGAAGATGTGACAGCGCAATTAAGGTAGCTACGAAAGACCAAGCTAAATATAGAACCCATTACGTCTAGAAATAGAACAAAACGTTCAAAAGGAGTAATGTTCGTTTATCTTTATATAGGCCAAGATGATTTTTCCGGAAAAAAATTTCCTTCACGTTCTAATTTAAATCCTAATTTTTAAATAAAACACGAATAAATAAAAAAAAAGTCATCCTTGAATATGTACTCACAAATTGATGATCAAATTTATCAAAAAACATGACATTTTTTTGCTGTTTTTTATTTATTATTATTATTTTTCTGACATTGAACTAAATTCCCTAATAAATATATGCGAAAATAATTAATTATGACAAGTTCGCGTGCCCTATAAAAAAATTGAAGATGATCAATCAATTAAATGCTGTTCTGTTGGTGTTACAGTGAAGAATTTATCAAATACCTCATTTCGATTACAAGTCAGATGTTATGCACGCAATCATTGCATGAATTAATTAGATTTGAACAGAAGAGAAACGCAAACATTCTCTCCTTAAAATGTCTCCTTAGTTTAACCAAAAATGATCAATAGAATGTATTAAAATACTAAATAAACAACTGTTAATTATGTTTGTTGTTCATTACTACAATTAATGCAGATCTCTAGATTTAATTACATATTTTACTTACTTCAAAAGACATTTTACAGTATACTATAAGCTAGCGGTAAGACCGATACGGGTATATTAACCTTTATAACCAATAATTGTGTAATTAATTGTATCAGGTGTTTACAAACGTGTTCTGCTCTTTTACTCTAACTAAACCTCCATACAAACTGTAAACTTTAATAGTTAAAACATAATTCTCTCACGAAAAAAAAAATAAAAAAATAAAATAAAGAACATTAAAAAAACAAACTTCACTTCCATAACTCAAACCAACCATTACCGAGCATCATCCGCCTCTAAATAAAAGGTCAAGTGCGTAGAGTGTTAATCTTCTTTCGAATTAAATTAAACCATAAAAAACCCCACTATTTACCTTAAAAAAAAAGTTGACATTGCACAACACCCAGGCGACATGAACCTGCAACGTATGCCAACAATCAAAATGGATGCTGCGCAAATGATGTAAACAAATGTAAACAAATGTAAACAAAACAACATTTTTTTTTTTTATAAAACAAGATGTTGTATTTGACCTTTAAATTTAATTTTCAATAGTAAAGGTCTTCAATTTCACGTTCCATAACAAAATATTAACCTTTATCCATTGCAAATATCCACTTTCACTCTACGCCTAACGGTCGAATGATGAAAAGATCTTTTTTCCACCTCGGCTATACCCAAATGTCAGATAGTTGCCATTCACAACGTATATGCTGATGGATTCTCTCAAATATTTCACCTCAATTTTATTCTGGGAAAGTTGTCATTCAATATCTGCCTGACTTGGCTTTCCACCCCTTTTTTCAGGCTTTCTATAGTTACCTTCAATAGATTATTTCAGGAATAGGTGACTTGAGTATGTAGGGTAGTCTCATTCTTAAAATACTTGGAACTTTTTATACATAGGCTACAAAATTTACAAATAAATAGGAAATAGTATGCAATATAAGCGAATAAAACTAGAAAAAAAAATGGAAAAAATTCATTATAAGGTCAGATGTTACGAACAAAAAAATCGCATTTTTTAGATCCGTAAATCACCGTCAACAATACAGGAAAGACTCAGACCCCAATGCCAGTGCTACTTCGGCTTGTGTTGTGTTCTGATAGGTGGTACCAGAAATCATGAGTTTTTATTCATGAAATATTATTTTAGAAACAAATGGCATAGAGTTGGAAGCTTTGATGATTGCCGACTAAAATTTCCAAGCTGATAAAAGAAATATTTGATAAAAAAAATGTTCAATGCAAAAACATGCAAACCATGTGAATATAAACAAACATACAAACAGAAAAAAATCCTATTTTTTCTGTTATATAAGCATAATTCACAAATGTTAATTAATTCAATTAATATTTTAGTGCCGTTCTAAAAAAAAAAATAGGTAGAGAGTAATCTGTAAAAGAATTTTCTTATGTAGGTATTGTTTTGAGCGTTACCTTGGAGATAAACAAGAAGGCTAATTACATGCCTGCCTTTGATGTTAATACAATTGCTACTCTTAAAAATCGAATTTCTGATAACGTTTGCTACTGATAAGTGCAGCAATAATAAGTCAATTTTTTTTCTTCTTTTTTTTTAATTACAACAGAATCGAATTTTACTGCTAGTTCGCTTCGAGCTAAAACTTATCGCTCCATCCGCCTCTCGAATTCAATAAAAACTTAATAAAATATAAAATGAAAAAAATATTATTTTTTACAACTTATTTTCGCCACACACAGCTGTTACACCATCTGCTGTAACCGTCAATCAGTCAAATTAGAGAGAAAATTAGCTCGATAAAAAGTGCGTGTGAATTAATTATATATATAAAAAAATATATAACCTTACACGTTTTTTTTTCTGGGAGGAAAAAACCAACCACAAATGAAGTTAGTTAAAAAAAAATTTCTTGTATTTTTTGCTTTTCCATTACATTTCTTCACTTTTTACATTTTTACACTTTAGTTATACATAACACATAGTAAAAAAATAACTAAACACGCCCAAATTATTATTTATTCAAACTTTTATTGTCATGAAAATGTGTATTTTGTAGGAAATGTTATCTTTAAAAAACATGACAGTGACATGTCCAGAAATAAAATTATATCATTTAGAATTCCCTGTCCTAGTGTCCTCTAGTGGTAATAAATTCCTATAGAAGAAGACAAGTGTCAATCAATTGACCAAAAAATTACTCATTTAAAGTTCTCCAAAACTCACGTTTTAAAATGACAAGTGAAACAGTATTCAAGAATTGAAAAACAGTTGATGTGATAAGCGAAAGCATATGCGTCCATCACATCGAAATGCATCACATGTGCAAACACCTCCATGTTACTATTCCAACATCAATACAGCAATGCGAGACAAAACATAAATCTTCGGTTTCTCTCAACTTGTCACTACACAAAATACCAGACACTGTTTCATTCAGACAGAAGCCATCTGGTTACTTTAAAAACCACAAGATGACACAAAAATAAGATTGTAATATCTAGGCCTTTTTCTGTGTTAATGAAATTAAAATTCATCAATCTTTCTCAGTCAAATCTAAAATTGATGAATGTCAATCTGTGTAATGAGAAATGTTGTAATAAACTCGAAGCAAAAACTATCCAATACTGAGGAAACCTATTTGACATAAGAGACCCAATAAAATCACCACATGATGGTCTTCTGGCATGTCTTTATAAAGACAAGAACAAGAATTCGATAAAGAATTCAAGTTTAGCAAATAAACTTGATGAAATACCGAAAAAATGTCTATAAAACAAAACTATTAGCTACCAAAAGGTATTAAATATCAAAACAGTTTTTTGTTTTAAAAAAAATAAAATTAAAATCAATAAAATGTTAGTGATTTAATGTTAAATAAAACCCACACATAAAAAAACAATATCTAAAGCTTTAAAAACAGCAGATAAAAATTGAAGAAAAAAAAATAAGAAAGTGGAATTATAAAATAATTTCATCCTTCCCAGATGTCATAAAAATATGTTTATATTTTAAAGTTTTCCACGTTTACTTTAACCGGTTTAAATTCTCTGATTGCTTGATTGGGAATTCCAGTTACATAATGCGGTTTGAAGAAGATTACTTGTGTGTGGTTTGGATAAAGTCCCAGGAAGTGCACTTGTCCAACACGTAAGATACCTGCGGTTTGATTCTGGTTCCACATATCTCCAGCCAGATCAGAAATTGATCGAAGTCAATTTTGTTTTATTGTTAAAATTCCTCGTATTTCCAGGCTTTCCATAGTCATTTTTCGAAAAAATATATCAATAGGTGCGTTCAATTTGATTTAGAGAAATTAACTTAGTTGACTTAAATGCTAAGTTGACTTAAACTTATTACATGTGACGTTTTGGACGTCATAGTTATGACAAATGACTCGCTTAAGGTAATTAATCTCACTTAAGTTGCGTTCAATATTGCCTGAATAAGATGTTGTAGTTGACTTAAAGTAGCAGGATGTGATGTATTTGACGTCATATTCATCTGAAACCTCCTACTTTAGACATCTTTACTTAAGTTACCCAATTCGTATCTTAAGTAAAGATGTCTAAAGTAGGAGGTTTTAGATGAATATGACGTCAGATACATCATATCCTGCCACTTTAAGTCAACTACACACTTAAGAATTTTATTCAGGTAATATTGAACGCAACTTAAGTGAGATTAATTACCTTAAGCGAGTCATTTGCCATAACTATGACGTCCAAAACGTCACATGTAATGAGTTTAAGTCAACTTAGCAGTTAAGTCAACCAAGTTAATTTCTCTAAATCAATTTGAACGCACCTAGTGTCAGCAGCGTAAAATATCAAATTTGAATGATATAAGTAAAGTGCCACCTATGATATCATGTAATTCATACAGTGACAATAATGTAAACAAACTCCTTGAATTTAATATTTTATGCATTTCTTAGAGTGATTTATAACTGAATAAACTAAAACCTTAATTCAAATCATTTGTTATATTTCATTTGTATGACTAATTGTAGGATATTTGTCATAAAGTATGAAACCTTTTTTTGTGCTGTTTTTAACATATGATGTATTTCCCTTTTTGTTTCTACATACAAATTACAAAATGACAAATACCAAACAATTCATCACACAAATTACATAGAATTTAACACAAAAAAAATTGATTTCCCAAGCCCATAATAATTTTTAAGAAAAAACAATAGATTTTGGTAATAAAAGTCCCGTTGACATTAATTGCTGAGGAAAAAAACAAGATCAATTGAATAATTGAATTGATTTTTGTGCTAATTAAACAAAAACAACACCAACCCACGACCCGTGTCTTATTACCAAGTTTCCTTTTTTCCCTTTTTTCCCCCTTCCTCTTCCTTCTACTGTATCTGTATATTCATCTTATTGACCCTTAATTCCCAGCTTACCTGATTAGTTGCCCCAATATTGACAGAATGCTGACCAAATAAAGCGTTCACATAATCAAAAATAATGAATAGGAAAATAAATGGACAATAATAAGAAGAAGAGTAAAATAACCAACCAACCATCAAGCTGCTGCAAATCAACAGCCCCAGCTCGTAAAAGCAACAGCAAACCAACTTGACCTATTTACCACTGAAACTGCCCCCCAACTTCCTTTTTAAGGACGAACGGAGGATACCAAACTGCGTGCAACATTGCACTAACATTAACACCCCTCAAATGTTTACATACACACATTTATAATCAGTTAATCACAGTTTTCCCTTAGTAACACATTTCACAGTAACCTGCAATTACAGCTCATTATCGTGTCGATATGTTTACCAATTTCTAAGTTGGTTGCATATTAAAAATATAAATATAAAACAAAAATCAATGCAATAAAAACCAGCCTGTTCTTGAAACAAAACTATCCCATGAAATCGCAATAGCATTACAGGTTGATTAATTAAACCAGGAAAAAATAAAAGAGTCGAAAGAACGAGCGAATCTCCACTGATCCACTGGAACATAATCTAACATAAGCCATCTTGTTATTAGGAAATGGTAGACATTGAAGACCCTTTTGTAGACCGATGAGGCGATGAGCTATTACACAATATGAGATAATAAAAAAGAAGACTTACCCTAGCGTCGTCATGGTAACAATGGTATACCAGAAGGCTGCCGGGATACTTGTAAAGGTGGTGGAGTCCATGTTTTTCTCGGCATAAAACATAACCGTGGCGAAAATGATAATGGCCATAGCCAAAGAGAACACGAGAAAGCCAAGTTCAGAGGCGCAAGACTTAAGAGTATAGCCCAGGATCCGAAGACCCTGGGAATGTCGAGAAAATTTGAAGATCCGGAACACCCGGAAGACCCTCAAAGTCACAAAGGCCCCGGAAACATCATCGTTGTCCGTTATGCCCAAACCAATATAATAGGGTAAAATGGCGACCACGTCGATGACGCTCATGACGCTTCGCATGAACTTGCACCGGTCCGGTGCTGCAAAGAGCCGAAGGAGGTATTCGGCAGTGAAGATCATGACGCAGGCAGTGTCCAGACAGAAGAAGACGATCTTGTACCGTTCCCCGCAGGACAAGTGCCGATTGGAAGCCACTCGACGACCGCAAGGTACTGTCTCGATGACATTGGCCATGACGGAAACTGCGATGAAGAATCCAGTGACGTAATAGAAAACTAAGGCCGAGGTGCCAGTGTGCGGGTTTTCGAAAGCCCGCCACATGCGCTCTCTGATGGAACCCAAGGCCGCCAACTTGTCATCTCCGTTTTCCGATATGCGGTCTTCGAGCAGGCGTTCGGCATTTTCCCGCTTCCGGTCGCGGTAGTCCTCGTAACAACAGTCGCCGATCACATCCGGAGTAATCCCAAAAAAAGCCAACTCTTCGTCGTACGAGGTAAGACATTCGTGTTTGGGGTAATGTAACTTGCCCGTACGGTAGAAGTTGAGAACATGTCGGAACAAATCCGGATCGCGGTCGAAAAAATATTCTTTGTTATCCTCGTCGTAGAAGAAATCCTTCTCGTTCGAACCGAGCAGTGTGTCCGGGTACTTTTCCAGCGTGTTTCGCCACGTTTCGAATCGCCGCCCACTCACGTTGATGTAGAGCTTCTCGTCATCGCGACGAACACGTTCCTTCGGAATCGGTGGTGCCGGAAGTGGATTATTGGCAATCGGTACCCAGCCAATAGCTGCTGCCCGGGCAAAGGGCAGCCAGGCCGCTACCGAAGCCATCGGCGGACCAACCAGGCTGCTGACACTACTCGCGTGCTTTTGGCTTTAGTCAAATGACATTTAAAAAAATTGTTGCGAAACACTAGTATTGTGTACAAATGTCACTTACGGTACTTTGCCGCTCCACTTTAAGTGAGTCTAACCCGGACTAATACTGGCATGACGTTCATGACGCATGCTTCAGCTTCACGAATTAAAGTATCAACGCTTTAGCATCGTCTATGCTCATCCATTCGTCATGCCGTTCGAATAGCATTCCATTGTTGGCATCCGAGTCTGACATAACCCGCGGTGAATGGATGTCGGCTGGAAAATCCACCAGCTGCGTTTCCCTATGGTCTTGTGTCCGTCGCCATTTTGAGCGGCGATAGCTGCGATGGTGTGGTGGGAGAATTCACCAGCAGATGGAGTCGTGTTTGTGCGGAGAGAAAGTGGGGTCGCCCATGCGTTGCTATGGGTACCGAATGACGCACACTAGGTATTTTTCCTTGAGCCCCAGCCACATTTCGGGATGTGATTGGTTGAATTGCGGGTGGAGGATGTAGAGTTGAGAAAAAAATTAGTTAAAAATTGCGAGAGACAAAAAATTAGTGTAATTAATGTTTTTGTCTTTTTTTACCTTTATATGGAAATGTTTTTGAAATTTTACAGTAATGAGGATTTTTAAGCAAGTAAACAATATTAAAGATAAACAAATCCTCCTATGAGGAGCTCTTCTGTCGGTCACTCTGTTCCGTCGTATAATCGATAAAATTGAAATACGATTTCTAATAAAAATAAAAATTGGTATAAAATATTTTTTTTGGTTTTTGTTGTGCGAGGTTGTTCTCGCAGTCGCTCCTTCGTTTGCAGGTTTCAGCCAGCCGAAGATTGAAGGATTTTTTTCAAAAGGAAAAGTCTTTCTTTAGAATTGAAATAAAGAAGTTAATGCCCGTATGTTGGCTTGGGCTTGACACGTCAAAAAAATCTAAATTCTTTAGATAGGTATGAATTTCCATGTGAGTTAAAGCGGAAGTTTTCTGCCAATTGATATTTCAGCTCCCCTTGGTTTCAAGGAGATAACAAAAATTAACTCACTGAATATGGCACTGCAAGTCTATTTTACGATATAACATAAAAAATAATTTATAGTGCACGATACATTTAAATGTCTCAATTTCTCAAATCGAATTTCAGTTTTTGCCATCAAATTGAATTTTTGTCGCAATAAAATAACAAAATAACAAAAACCACGTTGAATATTTTATCTTTACAAAACAATTTTTTTGGAAATGATTTAAATTTATGAGATCCGTGATGATGTTTTGGCCTCCTAAAATAAATTCAATTTAAGCCTAATTTAAGCGGGCTCATCTGGCATCGACTTTTGTTTTCATTTGTGATCCAAATTTAAATCCAACACTCACAAACTAATATCTCCAGTTTATTTCAAACGATGAACCTTAAAGAGTTGCTAAATAGTGCACTACTAAACGCATAAAACAAATATATTTAGCCTTTTTTCTGAGTAAATAAATGATGTCTAATAGTCTGTTTTATTGTTTCGTCACTCTGAAATCTTTATTTACGGTCATCGTTTTTCCAACAAGCAGTTGTGGTCACGAGATGCATGTCTATACATCAATTACAACCAAGACAACGTGCTGCAAGCAAATATTAATCACAACGCAATTGCAATTTCAAAACACACTTCATTAACCAGGATAATTTCATTTGTTTTTCTGTAAAATTCCGATTACGTACTATGTGCAATTTCCACTTCAATTTGCACACATGACATTTGCAGTTTAATAATAGGTGATCTGTTTTAATTAGGTATCTACTTTGAGCATGTTTTTATTTCGTGCGTAATTGGTTCAAGAAAAAATTATTTGAAAGCAAAAAATAAAAAAAAAACTTTTCCATCTTTATTAGTTTTTGATTTCAATCACTGTAATTATAGATGAGGCATCTACACATTAATCATGATCATGTTTGATAAAGCAGAAGTATTTACTGTTGCAAAATTAATGCGATGAGAAATTTCGGTCAATGTGCCAAGAAATTTTCAAATACCGTACAAACTGTACTGTAATCAAATAGGTTACCATACTATTTTCGAAAAAAATATGATTTAAAACTAATTGCAGGTTTGATTGGTAAACAGCATGACACGAAAACCTATACCATTAAATTACGACTCCAAATGTCCCGATAATGCCATTAAAATGTGCAATTGACATTTGTTTAACTTTAATTGATGTTTAACATACCACGACATAACATAAAGTCCCGGTTTGTCAGTTTACTATCAAATGAAGAAATTTTTTTAAAAACATAAATTGATGTTTGCAAACTCTACTAATTTCCTTCAATTAGAAACAATTTATATTTGCTATGGCACGTACTATTTAATAATTATCTCAAAATTTCTGAACATGACTAAAATGTTAGAATGTGGAAAGGAAATGTGTCATAATTGACATTTTGGCTCTTGTCTTGATTTTTTTTTTTTTTTTTTTAAATTTCTACATCCCGATTGCTTCAAATTCAATTAAAATTCCTAATATGTCATTTCTTTTGACTGACAGGAGCTATCAAAATACAGCAAAAATTGTATACTCACCTGTTGAAATCTAATTAAAACTTAATGATGTGTGACCAAAACAAACATACTGGCAATCTGAAAACTGTTATAGCTTATAGGTATTTCATTTTTTAAAGTGAAATTTTTATTTAATTATAGAAAAAAAAATGCAATACTCTCAGCTCTACCTTAACAACTAAAACAGCCAAAACGAGCTAAAGTCCAGAGAGCGGCAGCCTAGGTTCCCACACAAAAAAAAATCGCGCGATTCCGTTTTGCGTTTGCCTCAAAATCGTGCTATTTTTAAAATTGAAAATTTTTCTAGGTTCCCACATGCAGCAAAAACACAGAAAAACGCAGAAAAATTTTCAATTTTAAAAACAGCACGATTTTGAGGCAAAAAGCAAAACGGAATCGCGCAATTTTTCTTGTGTGGGAACCTAGGCTTATAGCTTTTTAATAAGAACCACTCTCATTATTAATTTCATTATAAACAAATATGATATACCATGAATATACAATAAAATTATTTTGTTTTTACTTAACAAACCACAGACCTATGATAAAACATTATAAATGTCAAATTAAATTTTTTAAAACCAACTTTAATTATGTAATGGGTTTGTTGTTTTTTTCATGTTTATGTAGTCTATACTTCGATAGTTATTTCGTGGAAGGTTAAAAAAATCTTGGCCCATATTTATGATTCATTTACGAGGGCGGATAGAATGGAGACTGCATCTCTCTGGAGGCTCGACTCAACTATTTCCGCTGGGATTGATGCATTTAATAAGTCCCGGATGAGAATGCCGAGTCCTCTGTTGGGACTATATGGCGTCATTTCAACACTATTATTAGGTAATGGGTTTTAGCTAGATTAAAAGGATTCTCACCTTTTTTTTCAAGAGTAATGCAAAAGAAAATGAGATCCGAAAATAAATTGAAGATTTCCCGCTAATAAACAAGAAAAAAAAATCCAAAATTTAATCAGATATTTTCAGATTATTTCTGATTTAGCTAAATTAACTACGAAAGTTAATAAATTAAATTTTTAATTTTCTTTACCAAGAATTAGACAAAAGACCTTTAAAGTTGTATGTGTTGGAATTAGAATATTTATTTACTTAGTCGTTTGTTTTGGGTCAGTGTATTTTAATAAAAACAAATAAAATGTGTATTGAGTTTTTTGTACACTTTACATCTGCACAAGACAGCCTTCCACCTTTAAACATTTGCTTTTTCTGTTTGTGTAATCACGAAATGCCATCACCATCTGCATGAAAATGTTCACGTATTTTAATTTGCTAAGAAGAAGCTAATAAAATATGCTAATCCGTTCCCACTATAACTACAGCATAAAGTAAATTTGCATTTGAATACACGAGGATCAAAATTGAAGTTGTACTAATTGAATAGAAAATTGTATTATAATTTTGGTTTGACACAGTAAACGACAAGTCTTAAAGGTTTTAACAACAATCACAAGTGTCAAATTGTAGTTTGTCCCTGACTGAAAAAGTGCATTCTTTTTAACAGGGTGGAAGCGGAAGCCCGTTAAAGACTGGACTGGCTCATCGGGGAATATTTAGTTATTTACTTATTCTTGTCCAGCATATATAGCTCCCAAATAGCTACAGTAAAAAATTGGTTGGACTATACCATATACCTATGCATGGAATTCTAAAAATTTCTTTTTTTAAAGAAAATTTGTCGTATTTGCATTTCATTTTGTTGTGGTAGTATTGAAATAAATTTTTTCTAAGCATTTACTTAATATTTTATTTTCCATTACGATTCACATAATGACGTAAACTTATATGTTTACCTAGCATAAATCAGATAAAAAAACGTTTTGGAAATTGTTTCATTTTGGTGGCCAAATAGAGCAAGATTTGTTTCTGCGGTGTCACCATAAGTCAACTACGTTTTACGACTATTAAAAAAAGATCATTATTCTTTTATTTTCATTTATCGTTTAACTTTGGACAGATTTGCCTAAATTTATTAAGAATAACATGAGTCAAATATGGTATTATACAGTATTATGGAAGTCGCGAGTTATTTAACAACTGCATCATTTTACATCAATTAAATGTAAGCAGAATTATTTCATTCAACTGCTTGGTTGACATCAACTGGTATTAACTATTGGTACACAGTTAAGTTAATGATGACACACAATATCTTCATTTCTTGATGCGTTCCTAGATTTTCTTAGTTTATGACGTTATTTTTCAAAAGAAATAAAATCAGATCAGATGCAACTCTAACGCAATCTTTGATCTAGTTTAGATAACATCACTCCCATAAGAGATTAGACGTTTTCTAGATTTCCAACATAACTCGAAATCTGGTGGTTAATGCGATTTTTCCCCTTAAGGAATAAACCAGTCCCCATTAATTGCAAGAAACTGAAAGAAGAAAAAAATACTACACCAAACTTTAATGCCATTTAAAGGTAAAAAATATTTGTTTTATAAATAAAAAAATTTTATTTTTACTACTGTATCTATAAAACAGTTTGAGAAAAGCAAATATTTTTTATTTGCGAAATAAATTGTTAAATTTAATAATGCGCAAAACATTTTAGAATGTTCCTTTGATGATGAATTATTTATTTCAAATTTATGCAATAAAAAACTTGTTTCATTCTATTACTGCAAAGACAAGACAATTCAGCAAAGTTGAAGCGCAATACAGGGTGGAAAACAAGTCCGTTCCCCGGCCATTATTATGCAAATGAGTGGAAATATCAAAAATGTGCTGGTGGGAGTAAATAGGAAATAGGGGCCATCTGTCCTCAAATTTGACCTTCAAAGTCATCTTTAAGGTAATTACAATACTATCTCGAAAACCGTGCATTGTAGCTTGGATGAATACTATTAGCAGTATTCGTCCAAGATTGTAGCTGCCAAGTTCCAATTAGAAAGTTGTAGAACATGGTCTAATTGGTCTAAAAATTTATTTAAAACATTTTCCGATGAAATTTATGAAAAAACTTGAAAAAAACATCTGCACAAATGTAGGCAGAAAACATGCAGAAGAGATCAAGTCTAAATAAGTTTACATGAACATGATTTTCTGGAAAATGACGTCATCATTTATCAAGTGGAAAAGTGGAAACCAGAATGAATACTCAATTTTTTACTTTACCCCTTGAAAAATGATGACGTCATTTTCCAGAAAAGCGTGTTCACGTAAACTTATTTAGACTTGATCTCTTCTGCGTATTTTGGGGTAAACCAGATTTATCAATTCAATGAAAAAAAAA
>JH431580.1:141262-160087 GCA_000239455.1 Strigamia maritima
TTTTTCATTTTTTTTGCGAACCCATCGTGTGCGTCAAGTAAAAACGTTAATTCAATAATAAGGTACTGGCCACAAAGGCGCCTAAAACGTTGAACCAATCAGTTTGTATCTTCACATCATAATTTACATTAATTTACGTTCATCAAATTTTGGTTTGTCCGGACTAAGCAGGTAATTTAGAGTGCGCGGGATAATTCGGTTTGTCCGGTGTCCGGACTGCACAGGTTATTTAGCATGGCTGGAGATTGACTGGGTTCGGGCCCAGCCAATTGTGTCCAGACTGAACAGGTGTCCGGTCGGCACTAGGTCCGGACCGCACAGGTTATACTGTAGATCTTTAATTTGATTAATTCACTTGAAACTGTTTTGATAAGTTGTTAATTTCTTCTCTTGATTCAGTTAAATGTAATTTCAAACTATCATTTTCAGTTTGAAGGTCCAGTAATTTATCAGCAGACTGTTCATTAACCTAAAAATTAAAATTAAAATATTAGAATAATTAGTTTTATTTTAGAAATAATTTTTACAAATTCGTTCCTTACTTCAGTTTCTTTTAAGGTTAGCTGTTCTTCTAAAGACTGCGTCTTTCCCCTCATCTTATCTTTATACACCATAAAATTCTGTTAAAAATTAAAATTAATGATTTATTTAAGAAAAGACGCCGGGACCTGAACAACGTCATCCCAGCGTCGGCGTAGAGCAGTAATAGTTGTTTTAGCGGAAAAGTTACTTTACAAAAAAATGTACAATATTTTTAAGTGAAAAATAAACCTTTTTTCACCTAAAAAAGCATGCTGGTGAATTATTTTGAATTTAGCACAAGTTTTACTCACTTGGGAAATGTTATTTAACTGTGTTTGCAGTCTTTGATTCTGATCTTTCATTTGCTGAATTTCCTGGTCTTTAGTAGCCTGAAGAGTTTCGTAAGATTTCCTAGGTACGAAAGCAAAATTTCCATCAAAACAACTTCAAAAATAAACATTTATTTATGTTACGTTTTTTCTGCATATAATGTTTCCTTTTCATTTTGCAGTTGAACAATACTGAAATAATAAACCAACTACAAATGAAATACAGAATGCCATAATAAAATTTAAATTTTTATTACTAACCTTTCTTGTTTTTTCTTTAATTTGTCAATTAGCCTTTCGATTTCATCCTGCAAAGACATCGTCTCATTTTCACTTAAACTGTGAACCTTAGACAACTCATTTTTCAAAAGCCTTTTTTCTTCTTCCTCTGTTTCGTATTTTGCTTTCAATTCTGCAATAAATTTATTCAGTTCTAAAACTCATTTCTGAACTAAATAAATTAAAAATTCAACCATGAAATTCTTTTAGTTCTTTTTCAAGTCGAGCAACTCTTTCTTCTGCTTGACGAATGACATCAACAATGGAACCGTTTGTAGATTTGTGATAACTAACTTCTTTAGATCCAACTTCAATGATGTCGTTGTCCTCTGGAGATGACAACTCGATGCTCCTAAAAATTAAATACTTTCTTAATATTTAAAAAAAAATTATTTAATTTGCAAAAACACATTTCAAAAAGTAAATAAATGCATAATGTGCTGTTTGAAACACAAAAATTAAAATATAATTACCAACAACTTTCATCATGCTTTGAAGATTCATGTTGGTTGAAAAGCTCAGTCACTTCACTACACAAAAATGTGCAAATATGTATGACAAAACATGCAAATTAAAAAAATAAACAAAACAAAAACAGATTTCTGTTTACTCAAAAACTAATCTTACGCCAAACTAGATCTTAAACGAGTAATTTCATCTTCATAATTCAATTTGTCAGTGGTCATATTTTTTTGTAGAATTGTATTCTCAGCTTGCAGTTTACGCAAATTATTTTCAAGTGTTCCAACTTCTTGCGATGATTTGAAATCATTCTTAGACAATCCATTTTCCTTAACATTTCTTAATTCCTTTTCCAGTTTTTCATTCGACGACACTAACAGTGACAATTCTTGCATCATCGTGCAATTCTGAAGCTGAAACTCCTCTTCCTGATTGTGCAACTTGATTTGAAGTTTTTCATTTTCTTGTATTAATAATTCGACATCTTTTGCCCTTTTACTCTTAAGCAGCGCTTTCTGCGCTTTCTGGTATTCCCTGTCTAAATACTGACACCTGTCAGTGAGCGTATTAATATCTAAAATAAAGCAAAAAATATTTAAAAAAATCTACAACGCAAAAAAAATTTAAATTTACTTACCACTTTGCTGTCTGCGACAACATTCTTCTAAGTTATAATTCGTTGTCCGAACCTCCAATAAATTCTCCTGAAATAAAAAAATAAGTAAACAAAACAAATACAAAAATGGGTAACGCACAACTCACAAAATCATAACTTCCGAAAACGTATCAAAATTAAATACGGTTTTAACAAACAAATTTCACCCGGATTTAATTCAATACCTAGACAATTATTTTGCAATCAAACAATTTCATATTCCCATTCCCCAAAAAATCTAAAGAAAAACATTTCCTTACTTGGATACGAAGAAATTCTTCATCGGACAAGGACGACGCCATGTTTACATGCAGCAAAAAAATAAAAAGATACCCACGAATTAGCAATTTATTGACGTCACTATTTACCTCACCCTGACGTCAGTACAAAATTCTGTTATTGGTGTATCTCGACACACCTCTTTAGCTGGCAGATGACGAAGCATGGCGGCTAGCTATCACCATTCGACCTTTTCTCGGCTGTTACGAGTCCAAGTTAGAGACTTTCAGCTTATTTTTAAAGATAATTATAGCGTCCAGTTTGTCAGGAACGCTCATACGCAGGTAAAAGAACTGGTTAAATTATTTTAAGTAATTAAGTAGCAGGTAAATAAGTAGGCCGAAGTAGTTGTTCACCTTGAGTGCCTTCTGCCGCGTACAAATGATTGGGTATAATCTCAATATTGGCTATTGTCATTCGGCTAAGGAAGTGTCAAATTCGACTTTATTTGGTCACTTAAAATCGGACGAAATGTGATTTCAATTTGAGTATAATTCCTTGATTAATGACATACTGTAAGGTGTTTGTTTTCGCAAAGGTCTATGGTTTTCGCTTAAATTAATGAATCAGTGAACATTATTCGAATTTTGAATGACATAATGGTTTTCCTTACGCATTTTTGATATCTTTTGTGTTTGTTTTTCCAAGTAAAGTTGAGGAAATGGGAAATGGAATAATCATAAAATTATCTGGAAAAATTTAATTTGTAAAAAAAAAAATGGTTTACACTTTTTGATTTACTTAATTGTTTTCGTGATAAGGTGCTGTTGCCAAGGTTATGTAATCGTAATAAGATTTTAATAATTAAGTATCCAATATGAGAAAATCGTTTTCGAAACAAAGTAATTTTCAAAAAATAATTGTTTTTTTTTCTTCAAATTTTTTTTCCTGATGTAGAAATATTTAAAAAACAAAAAATAAAAATTGAATGAGGTTTAATTCAAGGAAAACGCTTTGTCTGGCTTGAAGAAATAAAAAATGATGTTGGTAAATTATGTAAATTAGCCAGACAGGTTATATACCTTCCGGTTTTGGCAAGTGTTAGAATTTAAAATTATTTTATTTTATCGTGGATTAATGATTGGGAAAGTAATATTCTCAATCGACATAATGATGTCACACATCTGTAGCAGGTTTCTGAGCCTGCAAAACTACACGCCCTGATTATAAGATAAATTTGTTCATTATATTTCACCCTTTTCACCCTCATGTGCAAAGTGCAATCATTGTATTGGACTTGATATGCTGCATTTTGATATATAGACGACTTTTAAATTTCTTTTCCTAGTCCAAAAAAAAGTAACTCAAAACTGGCTTAATCCAGAAATATTGGACATATGCCCATTGCATCACCTGATGGAGTAAATAATAGCAGTTTAGAAGTTCGCAGTATTTTTAACCGTAACAAAAAATAAAACAGCACGTGCTGTCAATTAGTAACAAATTTAATAATTAATGACGTTTCTTCCAAATATACATTAATTAAACCAAAATGTTAATTTCAGATCAATTTTTTGAAAGATCAAAGATCTAATGTGACTGCACTTGTTTGCAATTATTATTTTTAGTCCCGCATAAAATATTTTTTATTTTACAAAATGACATGATTTAAAATTATTTCATTTTTTTTGAAAATTATTTCATTATTTATTTTGAAAATTATTTCATTTTTTTTTGAAAATTATTTTATTATTTTTATTTTATTTTTAGACGATAATGCAACCACGATTTGGCCTCCTATTTGATATTGATGGTGTTATCGTGCGAGGTCGACGGGTTCTTCCTTTTGCAAGAGACGCTTTCAGTAAATTAGTGGATGACCAAGGGAAATTTCGAGTTCCCACCGTGTTCGTCACGAATGCTGGGAATGTGATGAGACATCAGAAGGCACAGCAACTAAGTTATTGGCTCGGAGTTGAAGTAAGATATGATAAAATTTGAAAATAAATATATTAAATTTCAATTAACAGATGAAAGTAATGTGTTGTTTATTGCTAATGTGTATGATACGAGTAGGATCTAAGTAAAGTCAGGTTTAACAGTCTCCTATTTCACAATTATTTATTGTTGTACGTGTAGAAGATGAATATTGGTTCATATATGTAGATAAGATCAGTTATCACATGTAAGATTGATCTTATCAATGAAGGAAATGCAAAATGCAACATAATGTCATTAAAATTAAATTAATTTTATTTCAATTAATTTCATTAAAATTGCGATTATTTATCTAATATTTTAATTTACTTTTATTTATTTTTTAGGTTTCTGAAGATCAAGTTGTAATGTCGCACAGTCCTTTACGAATGTTTAAGCAGTTTCACAATAAACACGTGTTGGTTTCTGGTCAAGGCCCGACAGTTGACATTGCAAAAGGGTAAATAATTCTATTGTTATTGTTTTGTTTTTTATTGTTTTTATCTATAATAATCTTTTTCATCATATTTTCAGATTAGGATTTACTAAAATCACGTCCATGGATACACTGAGGAATTCTTTTCCATTGCTTGATGCAGTTGACCATAAAAGAAGAACAGGCGTTGTAAGCTAATAAAGAAATATTAAGAATGCTTTCCACGTGTCAATGCTAATATTTCCTGCTTCTTGGTATTTTACTTTAATGATGGGTTTACATTTTCTTCCGTGTTTGTTGTGGAACAGCAGCCAACTGGGTCATAGTAAAAAAAAGTGGAAATAATTTGCAATGACTGTTGGTTCTGTAGTTTTTTAAAGCGTGACGTTTTTTAAATTAAATAAAAAAATGATATATATATATTTTATTTTAGCCATGTGCTTTTGAAAAGTACTATCCAAGAATTGAAGCTGTAGTTATGTTTGGTGAACCAATAAGGTGGGAAACGAGTCTGCAATTGATAATTGACGTTTTAATGGCAAGCGGTCTACCATGTGAAGCACCTCGCACTATTCCCTATCCACATATTCCTTTATTAGCTTGTAATGTAGACCTTCAATGGATGGCTGAAGCTTGTATGCCACGGTATGAAAAATATTTGATAACTCAAAAAAAGATATCTAAAAGTAAATATTTTTTTTTTAGGTTTGGACATGGAGCATTTTTAGTTTGCCTGGAAAATTTATATAAGGTAATTAAAGATGATTCTTTTATTTAGGACAAGATTAGTGAGATAAAAGTGTGATCTTAGATTTCACTGTTTTAGGGCGTAAAGGTTCAGTTCAGGAGATTATCTGAGGGAAAAAATAACTGGATTAAATTGTATTCAATGTATTTTATTTTTATTTTATATTTTTTATTTTAGAAAATCACGGGGAAGGAATTGATTTACACAGCTCTCATTGGGAAACCAAGTGAAGTTACATACCGTTATGCTGAATACATTGTTGCTGCTTTAGCAAAATCTCAAGGAATAAATCATCGAATTCAACGGTTATATGCCATTGGGTAAGTTTATTTGAGTTTAAAAATGATGAAATATTAATTATTTTTATTTTTTTTAGTGATAATCCGGATACAGACATTTACGGTGCGAATCTTTACAACCGTTTTTTGACTCGACGACTGGAAAGTCAAAAGAAAAGTGCTAAAATGGTGAAAATGAAGAATGTTGCTGGTGCAGCCGTGAATAAAGTGGACATGATTTTAAGTTCCGATTTAGGCGTTGATTCAGCGGAAGGAGCAGACAGCTGCGAGTCTATTTTGGTTCAAACCGGTGTTTATAACAAGGATGCGGGGTTGGAGACTTGCAATCACAGTGCAAGAGATTTTTTACCAGTGGAAGAGAAACTACGTGAAGCAAGTTACACTTCTGAAAATGTCCACGAAGCTATTGACGTTATTTTTGAACGAGAAGACTTTCATTGATAAATAAAATGTATAGTGTGGGTACAGGGTTAATTTGATTTGTTTTTAGAAGTTATTTTAAGAGCTGTAAAGGGCTGTTAATCTTAATTATTATTTAATAAGAAATGTGATTTTTAAATCATTCTGATGTTTTATTATTTAAAAGCTTAGTGTTATTTATTTTGGCTTAAGAGATTTTACTTAATTTTGGAAAAAATGGATTTACTGCTAAGATTATTTTTGTAAAATGTAAAAAAAAGAAAAAACATGACCGGACACAAGTTTATATAATTCTGCTTAAATCCCTTTTTATTACACTATGCAATAACTTAATTTGTAGGTAATTTGTATTTATTTATAGGATTTTAATATTTATGTATTATTTTTTCCCTCTTGCTTTACTCAGGAATATTTGATTGAAAACTGACTTTGCTGAATTTTTGTTTTAGAATCTCTTGCCGTTGACTCAACTTTGTTCTTAAAAAAAAAGTATTGTTTCGAAAGCAACTTTACAATTGTAATGTCTTTAAATTAAGAAACTTTTTTTATCCTTGCAGTTTTTAGCTTATCATTCGTGATATTTCCTATAATTATATTAATGTAATAAATAATTCCTATTAGCAATACGTGATGACTAAACTAGACAATAAATATATATAATATGATTTGTAGAGTTTATTATTAATATTGAGCGCACTTACACGAAAACGTCAACAAATATCTAGGTTGTTTAAAAAAATTCACATCAGATCGCGGAAAAACATCAGCCATTTTCAAAATCTGGCGACACCTGTATCGAGGTAAATATGTAACTTTTATGTCATTGGCTGTTATTATTTTTAATTAAGAGTTAACTTAAATGATTAGAATAAACTATAATAACTAATTCGTTTCCAAATAAAAGTAAAATTTAATTACTTATTTAGTTTTTTTAAGCGTACTACTTTAAAATACTAAAAATTAATCACAAATAAAAATATTGCTTTGTCTGCTTTTGTTTGTTGGCAGCCATATGCTTTTTATAGAGTTTTCAATCGATCCTCTTTCTAACTGGAATTTTATTTCAACACAGAAACTGCTAAACATCGGCTCAAAAAATGAATACTATTTATCAAATGCGTAAGTTTGTCTTGTTTGCATTTACTTTATGAGTGGTTGCAATGATCTAAATAATTTTTTACTTAAAACGCATTAAAACTATTCAAATCTCAAATATTCAATTCAAGTTTTACACTCGGAAAATTAGATCGTTTTAAAATAATGAATATTGAGTTGAAACCGAACCAAATTAATGCAGATTTAATTGGTTTTTTTTTGTAAACGGATTACTTGAATCTATGTTCCATTGTGAGAAAATCGTAAATTTTTAATTTTTAAAAGAAAAGAAAACAAAAATGTCGACATTTTCTACGATTGTTGTTGTCCCTCGCTCTCTAATTGAAACGGAAATTTAATATCCTATAAATCACCGATTAAAAGCGATTAAATATAATCTTTAAAAACGTTATTTTGCTTTATTACAATTAATATCGGTTACGGTTGTAAATGTAATTAATAATAATATAAAATTTGATGTATTTTATAGTCGAAATTCGATTTGTTTGTTCGTTTTTATGAAGTTGTTTAAAATTTCAGAAATTTTCAACCGTAGGAAAGGTTTTAAGCATTGTGTGAATATTCCCATTATCCCTCTGTTCTTTGTGAACAAATGCTATAAAAAAAAGTTTGGGGTTGGAATAATTCTTTAAATTCTGGTTTGTCACAATTGTTAGGGAATTTGTTAATTTATACTATTAGGACCAAGCTAATTAAAAAGAGATTTGAAAATGCAATAAATGGAACAATAAAACAAATGGTGGTATTTTTCAATTTTGATGATTCAGTTGAAAGTATTGATTTTTTATTCAAGGGTTTGGAAGATGCTAGAAACAAGTAGAGCATTTCCTCAAATGAATTAGCAGGTTGTGTAAGACCCCGTATTCATTTATTTTTTGATTGAAGAAGAGAATAATAATAATAATAATAATTATTGAGTTGATGTGCGAGTTTGAGTATTTAGGTGAAGAAAATTCGAAAATTTTAATTCCGTAATTGAATGTAAAATTTTGAAAAAATTGAGTAAATCTATGAATAATTTGATGGAGAATTTGAGTAATTAGTCGAGAAAAAAATTGAGAATTGGAGGAATTGATGAAAAAAATTCGAACACCATAATTAAGTAAATAAATTTTTAGTATTTGGGTTTAAAACTAAACAGAAAAATATTTTAGAAATGTTAATAAGTCGAATATTTTTTAATCAATTTCCTTTTTGTTAAATTACTTATTGTACAATTATTGATGAAATACAGTAATCCATCATCATTTTAATCACACTAATAAAATATCTTGATTTTTTTTTATAGCGGAATATGCAGTTCAGCAAAATCAACCAAAACCACCGCCCAGTAGCATTACGAATTACACAAATGCAATGATGAAGAGACCAGGTGGTCGAAATAAAGCAGCAGCAGCAAACTTACCCAAACCCAAGCGGGCAACATCAGCTTACGTTTACTTTTCACAACATTATCGTGAAATGTTGAAGAGAGATGGAAAGCCAGTCCCAAGGGTAAGAAATTTAAAAATCCTTTTTTTTATTTTTATTTTTATTTTTTTAAATTAATTAATTTTTGTATTTTTTAGATATCGGAATTTGGTAAAGAATGTGCCGCCAAATGGAACGTTATGACAGAAGTGGATAAACAGCCATTTGCTAAATTAGCAGCTACTGACAAGGCCAGATATGCACAGGAGGTTAAAAAAATTTACAATTAACTTCGACATATTTTGTCTACGATTTGGGATGTTTCTTTTCGATAGATTGCTGCCATAAAGCCCAAAAGAGATGCAAACAAACCCAAGAGACCCGGCACTGCATTCATGTTGTTCATGGTCGACTTCAGAAAGGAAATGGCTGGGAAAGAACCAGCTGGAGGAGTTGCAGCCATGGCTAAATTAGGTAAAATTTAGTATTAATTTCAAAAATTTAGTATTAATTTCAAAAATTTAGTATTAATTTCAAAAATTTAGTATTAATTTCAAAAATTTAGTATTAATTTCAAAAATTTAGTATTAATTTCAAAAATTTAGTATTAATTTCAAAAATTTAGTATTAATTTCAAAAATTTAGTATTAATTTCAAAAATTTAGTATTAATTTCAAAAATTTAGTATTAATTTCAAAAATTTAGTATTAATTTCAAA
This sequence comes from Strigamia maritima, assembly GCA_000239455.1. Taxonomy (NCBI): domain Eukaryota; kingdom Metazoa; phylum Arthropoda; class Chilopoda; order Geophilomorpha; family Linotaeniidae; genus Strigamia; species Strigamia maritima. Next base: position 150,853 of record JH431580.1, read on the forward strand.
AATTTAGTATTAATTTCAAAAATAAATTAAATTCAGATTTTGAAATGGTTTTTTGTTGTTTTGTTTACATGTCAACAGGCGGTGAGAGATGGCGAAATATGTCGGATAGTGACAAGAAACCATACGTAGCGAGCCAAAATGTAGAGAAAACCAAGTACGACATTTCTATGGAACAGTACAAAAACAATGTGAGTTTATCTTTAGTTTTGTGTGTTTGCAAGTGCGTAAATTTTATTATGTTTAAAATTTACGTTAAAATAATAATTTCGTACAAAAATATTTGTCTTTCAGCTTGCGAATGGAAAGGTTGTAAGTAGTTTACAGGTTAGGATAATTTTAATTGACTGTAAACGATAGTTAAATTAATTTTTCTTATAAATAATAAGTTTTTCGAATTTAGTAATGCACAGGCATTTTTTGGGGGGCTGTATTGTAGCGAGTACTTTGCACTGTACGTATTCACTGCATCATTTTACCAATGGCCAAAGTACCTGTGCATTTCCTTTTGCCACAAGGACTGCACAGTAATAGAAAACTACAGGCTATTAGAATACTGCGCAATAAAAGCTTTTACAGACTAGCTTAATGGTTATGATTCAGGAAAAAATGGATTTTCATACTTAATTTAATAAATAAAGTTAAGTTGACTTAAGTTAAGCTTGATTTGACCACAGAAAATGTAAAATGTGTTTTACATTATCAAAAAATGACCATTCATGCAGTTAGAAATTATAGTTGCATGATTTGAATGTATTTTTTTTTTTTTTTAAATTAGATAAAGAATTGACATACGATGGATTGAGAAATCAAAACTTCAGCCTAAACTTACTTGAACAATTTATTTTTTTTTTTTAATTGTAATCAACTTTTATTTTATGTATTCAGGTTGGTAATTCTGCATCACCTCAGCTGCAACCACAAGTGACTGCACCAGTGGCAAAACCACAACAACAACAATCCATTGCTGCTGCAATGTCACTCAATCAAGACGATATGAGCGCAGATGAGGAGGTGGATGACTGGGGTAGTCAAGATGATGACGAGTCTGGAAGTGACTATTGAAGTTAATAGCATTTTTAATAGCCCACAGCTGGTTTAGTAGAATCCCCTTTTACCAACGAATGTAAAAACGAATAAAACGGGGGAAAAGTTTAATATTAACACCCAGTTTTTTAACTTTATGATGTGGTCGGTTTGCGGTTTTAAAATCAATTTTAATTTTACTCAAAATTAACCAAACAAAAAAGTGTCTTTTGTTTTTTTTTTAGATATAAATTATCTATTTGTTTACTAATATTAACAGTTTAGAATAGTCCGTAGAATTTCAATTTGATTTTTGAAAATTTGATAATTCTTTTTTTAAGCAGATATTGTTGGCATTGCAAGGATAGAAAAGCAGAACTGTGGGTGTTTTAAAATAATAAAAAAGGAGGATTATACACGTTGTGTTAGGCTCAATAACTTAGTGTTCTTCAGAGGTTGTTTAAAAACACTTGTGAACATACCTCAGACCTAGTTTTGAACGAAATTTAGAAGTTATTTTCCTATTTGTAACCAATTGTCATAGCATCTATACCATAAAAAATACCTCAATTTAAGAAAAATTTCGAGTAGAGATAAACATAATCATCCACTAAATTTAAGCAATCATTTCTGTTTGTATAGTTCTTTTAATATTTGATTTTCTGACATGTAGATCACATTTACCTGTATATGGTGCTCAGCGTATTTTTAACTCTTCTATTAGCCAATCGTTTTTTTTTTTGTTTTTTTTATTTTTCTTTCTTTTTTCGTTTTGAAGTTTAAATTTCATAATCATGTTTTGTAATTTTAAAGTAAACATCATTTCATTTTACCGCATTAATCTGAATTGAGGCGAAAGAATTTTTCAATTCCTTTGTGAGCAATAACTGAAGGTTAAGTGTTAACACTTATCAGGAACGTTGCCGCTTTTATTTAAAAGATGAATGTGTAAAAAAAAAAAAAAAAATTGCAGAACAGTATTTGTGAAATGTCGAAATGCTTTTTGTATTATTTGTATTGTGGAGGAATAAAGTGAAATCATTGTATTAATAATTGCAATCCGTTTTTTATTTTAGATTACCGTATATTTTTTACCTTTTGTTTATTCAAAAATTAGTTAGAGGTTAAACATGACTTCATCCGTGGCTGACTATTGAGGTCGTGCTTGGACAATGGCGACCACAACAACAAACGATTTAAAAATCTCGGAACGGAACTTCAATATCAGTAATTAAGCTGTTGGTGATATACAAGTATGTTGATTTTCCACTAAAATGAGATTATTTGAGTTGGGTTACAATATTGCATTTAATTTATTACAGTTTAAAACGCATATGAAAAGTCGAGAAATTTATTCAATTAATCTACCTGGTGGCGAATTGTGGAAGTTATTCAATGACAGCGAACTGCGAAAAGTGAGTGATGTTTTGGCCGAGCAAAGAGCAAAAAACCAATTAAAAATTTAAACAGACATGAATTTGCAAAGGTAAGTTAAGTAATAAATTAGCGTAAAGGTTACTAACTTTTTATTTTTGCACAGATACGAGGTTTTATTACTTGGATTTTTATGAAACCCACTGCCGGTGAGGTCACAATGGTATATTATGAAATTTTTACAAACTTATATAATAAATGTTCATTTATTAATCGACTTTGCCCCAAGTGTTAATACAATTGCTAGCATTTTGGCTAACACTTATGTCAGTGCTCTCGTTCAAGCTGACAAATTTTTGCATGCTTATGAGTCCAAGAGCCAAGAGATGAGTCATCCGTTTCTAATATTTTTATATAAGTTGTTTATTTTTTTAAATATAAATGGCTGTGTAGGTATCTGTGTATATTACTGTAAGATTTTAAATTTTGTATTTTTAGATCTGATTATCTACTGCCAGCAAGTAATATTTTTTATACAAAATGAATGAATCTCCGAGTGAACTGAATTTGCCTCAAAGCCGCAGATATAGCTGGAGCCATCAGATAATTGAGCCTATCGACGACTTCCTGAATTTATTCGGACTTTCCATTCCATTTCGACGTCGTCCTAAGCCTCACGATTCTTCAAGTGATCGTTTCTATGATCTGTACGCTTCGTCTTTGAATAAGGAACACATTGAATTAGCTCAGCTACCTCAGATTTTTCATCCCGATAAACTAGGAATCGGTCATGAATTTTTACCAGCAGAAAGAAAAAGCCCAACATGGTGCGATCTGTGTGGCGAATTCTTATGGGGATTTTACAAAGCCAGAAATTGTGTCCGCTGTAAATGTAAGTACACAATTATACATTTAAAACAATATACAGGGTGATTCCGAAAGTCCTAATCCAAGCAAATAACAAGAACACTATCAAAATTCTGCTGATGCAGCAATAATAATTGCGTGATGCACAAAACAATCATCAAATGGTTGCAACAATGATTTTTACGCTGTATCTTAAAACGTTGAAATTAGACAAAATTTTCTAATTAGAAAGTTGTAGAGAATTATTTGTTTAGCACAATATCATTAAAAAAATAGGAACTTATTTTGAGAAAAATAAGAAAAATAGTTGGCACAAAAAGGTTTTTTTTAGATTTTTCTTACCGCATTACCTCGGAAACAGCGGCATGCCGGAAAATGGCGAGTCCGACCAGGGTGCCGGATAAAACGGGTCAAATAAACATAAACATTAAAAAAACGGTTTGCCAGTTAAAAAACCAATCTTAAACAGTCAAAAACAGTCTCAAAAAACCATTCGAGGTTTCAGACCTCTGTTAAGTTGGCCCCCAAATGTAAGCCCAAATAAAAATAATGATTGGGCCGGGTTCTACATCCAATGGGCTCAATGGGTAAGTAATTAATTTTCATTGGGCTCACTTTCTTAATGATGTTTTTCTAACTTTCACTTTGGGGCCCAACTTTATGGTTAGCCCCCAAATTAATGGGCCATAAAAACTAATGAATGGGCCAAGTAGTTCATCCAATGGGCTCAATGGGTAAACAAAAATTTTTGATTGGGCTCACTTGGTTGGCCCAATAAATCGAATTTTAGGTTTTGGGCTAATCAAATTAGAGATTTCAATTTCGAACCAGATTTATAAAAGCATTGTTTTGATCAAAAAGTGCAGCTTACAAACTGGAAACTGGATTTCTTACAAGATATAGTGTACTAGAACTATAGTCAGTTGAATAATTGAATTACTAACCTTAAATTGTTTGCGTAGTAACTGCATCAAAAATGGCTTGGTATTCTGGCAAATGTCAAGGGGCGCCAGGTAACTGACTATACGACTCTGTGGTTCTGGGACAATGTATATTTTGTAAGGAATCCAGTTTCAAGCTAGCCATTTGACTTACTAAAGTAAGACTTACTAAAGTAAGACTTATTAAGTAAGGCTTGCTAAAGTAAGGCTTGCTAAAGTAAGGCTTGCTAAAGTAAGGCTTGCTAAAGTAAGGCTTGCTAAAGTAAGGCTTGCTAAAGTAAGGCTTGCTAAAGTAAGGCTTGCTAAAGTAAGACTTGCTAAAGTAAGACTTGCTAAACTAAGACTTGCTAAACTAAGACTTGCTAAACTAAGACTTGCTAAACTAAGACTTGCTAAACTAAGACTTGCTAAACTAAGACTTGCTAAACTAAGACTTGCTAAACTAAGACTTGCTAAACTAGACTTGCTAAAGTAAGACTTGCTAAAGTAAGACTTGCTAAAGTAAGACTTGCTAAAGTAAGACTTGCTAAAGTAAGACTTGCTAAAGTAAGACTTGCTAAAGTAAGACTTGCTAAAGTAAGACTTGCTAAAGTAAGACTTGCTAAAGTAAGACTTGCTAAAGTAAGACTTGCTAAAGTAAGACTTGCTAAAGTAAGTCAAACTGTTTTTTTCTGATGGATTCATGAGTATGATGACCCGTCGGCAAAGACAATGCAGTCGGCAAAGACAATGCAGTCGGCAAAGGTAGCTGATAATACAGTCCTATGGGGAATTGGTAGACAATTTGATCAGTAGTTTGTATTACAAACTTTGTAATACAAACTACTGATCAAATTTTGAGAAAATGGTAAGTAAAACTTTCACTTTGCATTTTCTCAAAATTTCGAGATTCTTGGAAAAAAATCTCGAGAATTTTGAGATCGTATTTTTGCCGAGAATCTCGAAATCGTATTTTTGCCGAGAATCTTGAAATTTCGAGACTCGAGAATCTCGAGATGCAGTCCCTAAATCAAATGTCAAATTTGAAAATTAATGGGCCAGAAAAACTAATGAATGGGCCAAGTAGTTATCCAATGGGCTCAATGGTAAGCAAAAATTTTTGATTGGGCTCACTCGGTTGGCCCAATAAATCGATTTTTAGATTTTGCGGTAATTCAATGTCAATTTTAAAATTTAATGGACCAGAAAAACTATTGAATGGGCCAAGTAGCTCATCCAATGGGCTCAATAGATAAACAAAAAATATTGTACTTATGTAATTAATCAAGATCACAAAAAGTAAATTTGTAATTTCAACCTGAAATTGGTTTATTTCATTCCTCCTCACTGTGGGCAATGTTTTGTTGCCCCTGAGAGGCTCATGTGAGTGTTTAAGCAGTTATAAACAAATGCTCGCTGGTTGGAGTAGTGTTTGTTTATTTTAAAACACGATTTTTTAGCTTTGAGCTTTTGTAACAATACGTGCATTCAAAGTCAAATGACTTACATGACGAATGGCAAACCGGAAGTAACCTAAACAGAAGTCAACTGTGGTAAGTGGCTTTTTGATAACTTACACCAATCATAGATTATGACATTATTTATGCATACGGTAAGTCATTCGTGGTGGCCATCTTGGATCAAGCATGGTGTTTTACGACTCCAAACTTAGGTTTCAGCAAAAAGCAAATTTTGAAGATGGGGACGCCATTTACAACATCCTAACGATTCCACGAGAAATCGGCATAAAAATAGTGAAAACCAATGACAAACAATTTTGCCTTGCATCAGCAAACATCGTGACTGCGGAAACCCACACCTACGTCGGCCATGATGTTTGCTGATGTCCATCAAAATAATTTTTCATTATTTTTCACAAATTGACTATTTTCTAGCTGGATTCTCATTGAATAGACAATTTATCTCAATGGAACCACCAACACTACCATCAACCAATGTGAGCTTTTCAAGAAAACTGTAGCCATGCTCGTCCCGATAAAAACCATCATGATGCTGTTTAAATGTCCTCACTTTATTCGTGACATTGGAAAAAATTCTTTTTTGTTCATTTTTGGAGTGCTTTGCAGGATGATAGGATTTTATCTACAAATATTTTGCCAAAATTTCAAGCCATTGTCCACATTGATGCAACTGGTGGTGTAGTTAGAGCAGCACATAATCTCAATGGCCGCAAAAATGCTGTATTTTATTATGTTGTGACTACAAAGCAAAATCAATGGCTCAAGTGCTAAGTAGCAGGCACCATAGTCCAGCAATAACTTTTTGGTTATGTTAATGTCATGGTTACGAAAATTTGAAATATTGCTACTTATTGTTGTTTTGACCTGCAATCTGCAGATGATGCGATGGTAGATGGCAAGTTGCTGATGATTTAGCTAAGAAAATAGAAGCCTGTTCTCCTGGTAGAACAGTTTATATTAGATTATTGTTCTTCTCATTATGAATGTCTTATTGCCAATATAAAGAAACATGCTTTTAATGAAATAAAATCATATTTTAAATTTCTAGTTAAATCTATTTCTATTTTTATTAATTTAAACTTTAAAATCTGATTTATTGAGCCAACCGAGTGAGCCCAATGAAAAATTTTTGTTTACCCATTGAGCCCATTGGATGAGCTACTTGGCCCATTCATTAGTTTTCTGGCCCATTAAATTTTAAAATTGACATTGAATTAGCCCAAAACCTAAAATCGATTTATTGGGCCAACCGAGTGAGCCCAATGAAAAATTTTTGTTTACCCATTGAGCCCATTGGATGAGCTACTTGGCCCATTCTGGTTTTTCTGGCTCATTAATTTGGGGCTGACCATAAAGTTGGCCCCCCAAACTCAAAGTTAGAAAAACATCATTAAGAAAGTGAGCCCAATGAAAATTAATTACTTACCCATTGAGCCCATTGGATGTAGAACCTGGCCCAATCATCATTTTTATTTGGGCTTACACTTGGGGGGCCAACTTAACAGAGGTAAAATACCGGCATGCTGGAAAAAGTACCAGACAGTCAATTTCCGAAATCTGGTCGGATTCGCATTATCCGGCATGCTGCTGTTTCCGGTGTAATACGGTAACTTTTAAGAAATTTTATTTGAAATTGAAATTACAATGAATATTTGGAAACACCTAGTGACTTAAAAGTTAAAATGCAAAACAAAAAAAATACCAGTAAAATTACTTAAAATGAAGGAAACCTAGGAAAAACCTTTTTAATTTCCTATTTTTCTAAATAAGTTTTATTAACATACTGTTTTTTTAAAGAGATTGTACTAACAAATGATTCTCTACAACTTTCTAATTGGAAATTTTGTCTAACTTCAACGGCTTTTAAGACACAACGTGAAAGTTATTGTTGCAATCATTTGATGATTGTTTTGATGTCACCATTTAAAAGCGCATCAAGCAATTACTATTCAACTGCATTAGCAGAATATTGATATCTGATTTAGTTTTCTTGTTATTTGCCTGGATTAGGACTTTTGGAATCACCCTGTGTATTGTATATTACAAAAAATAGTTATCTATAGGACAAAACATTGTGTGATTTTCTTCAACGATATTTTCAATTGTGTTACGTTCTTTGACATCAATTATAACCGGAAGTACCGTAATAAGGTTTAATTTCCCAATGTTTGATCAGTACAATAGTACCTAGGAACCTATGTTTCTATGTAGTACTGCTACCTGACGGAAGATTTAATGAATGATTCAGAATTTATTTCTCAATAATTCAAACTGAAAATATTACACATGATTTAATGAATTGAGTACAAAAACAAAAAAATTAAGTACAAAAAGAAAAGGTGAACAAAATTTCTTTTTCAAATTTTTCCTTTATAACATTTGGAACTCATTAATTCTTCATTAACATTCGCCCACGCTTGCATCAACTGAGAATTTGAACGAACTGAAGACATTTTGCGTGTACTTGTAATAGCAGTTATTGGTTTTGCTCTCGGAGACCTCATCATCGGCTTCGGAACTACACTCAACATTTGGTGCATATAAAAAAACAATCTGTTTCGTTGCCAATAAACAAAACACACTAAAGCGCACAGAAACATAAGACAAAACGAAGCAAGTATGCCAACATTAACTCGATTTTCAACCTCTTCACTAACAATTCGCTGTGGCATTCCATACTCGTCATAATCCACTTCGTCATCGGCAGAAATTGGCTGGAAAATGCCTGTACCGTTAATAAACGGTGGTTGGACCAGCAGCGGCTCAGCAAGGTTCAAGTCAGGAGTGGACGAATGAAGACAATAATTGATTTGACAACCTTCGAGTATCGTAGCCAAACGTCCGTGATAACCACTGGGACAGCGAAGCTTCGTTTTGCAGCTCGTGAGTCCGCCAAATGAAAGCGCATAATGGAGGGAAGCGTCGCGGTTATTGCGGATGCAGATAGTTAATCTTCCGTCGTAGAATAATTGCACCGACCTGAATTTGGATGGACAGTTGTTGCTTTTTGTGTGTACGTTGACCACTTCGGGTGAATATAGTCCGCCAAAGAGATAACTGGTTTCTTTAAGCGATGAAGACGATGTTGCCATGCAAATATATGACGATACGATGATGTTACCTGTGTGTTTTTGATGGTTGTCGTTGTACCAGCATTTTTTCCACCACCATATGCCACTGCATTCTTGCCACGGATAGTTGAAGTAGAATTGGTAGCCGGTACTCAAAAATGGCTTGGTATTCTGGCAAATGTCAAGGGGCGCCAGGTAACTGACTATACGACTCTGTGGTTCTGGGACAATGTATATTTTGTAAGGAATCCAGTTTCAAGCTAGCCATTTGACTTACTAAAGTAAGACTTACTAAAGTAAGACTTATTAAGTAAGACTTACTAAAGTAAGGCTTGCTAAACTAAGACTTGCTAAACTAAGACTTGCTAAACTAAGACTTGCTAAACTAAGACTTGCTAAACTAAGACTTGCTAAACTAAGACTTGCTAAACTAAGACTTGCTAAACTAAGACTTGCTAAACTAAGACTTGCTAAACTAAGACTTGCTAAACTAAGACTT